>ML778944.1:633923-648307 GCA_009831015.1 Picea engelmannii
TAAAATTATTATTTTTCATTGAATATTTTTTTTTTCATTTTAAGGTATATTTTTTTCTTTTTATATTATTATTATTATTATTATTTTTTAAATTTGGGTTTTTAATATATTTTTTGAATGTGTTTTTTCTTCATTAAAAACAAATTCTTTGCGAAGATTTTCTCTTTTCTCCTTTTTTAAATTTTAATGTAAATTAAAAATAAAATAAAAATTAGTTAGTAAATAAATTTTCAAGTGACCATTTAGGATCCAATTTTGAGTTTTTTATTTGCGTAGATATTCGTTGTCAAGGCGAAAATTTCAATTAGGTCGTAAAGAGCTACACTTTTAACGTTTAGAAAAAAACATTTTGCTTTAGGTAACATCACTTTTTGATTTAGGTGTTGATTATAAGGTTTTTCTAAGCTTCTATATGAGTTTTTAAGGCCATATTTGAAAAATGTTGTAATTTAAACCTAGGCTAGAAAAAATGGTGCTACCAGTAGCACCACTTTTTGATTCGAGGGTTGATTTTCATGTTTTTTATGCAAAAATTTGGGTTTTAAGGGATATAGTTCTCATTTTGAGGTCACAGTTCTCATTAAGTCAGTAACTTTGTTTTAACCATACCCATCGATGAAGTTAGCTTGTATTCCCTCCAAAACACCAATCATTATGTTTGGCTAGTGATAGTGAACAATAACAATATTCCCTCATAGATGTTTGTGAAGAATGGACATCTTATGTTGGCTCTTATAGTCCCTAGTAGGATACAAGTGAAGAGAATGGATATCTACCTCTAATAATTAATCAATGGATTGAAACAATTATGGGATCGAGTACATGTATACGATGTATCAAGACCCATCTTGGTGGATAGGTATTTTACGTTGTATGGCATATGGGCATGCTCCACACATGATTATCTAGGACTATAAGTTTTCACTAGTAAGAATGTTGATTCATTTGTTTATATTCATAATGTTAGTTTCCATACTTAATTTGGTGCAAATGTCTTATTTTCTACTAATGCTAGGACCCAAATTCTAATACATAAATAAACACCACAATTGATAACTATTAACTGATAAAAGTACATATA
This sequence comes from Picea engelmannii, assembly GCA_009831015.1. Classification (NCBI taxonomy): domain Eukaryota; kingdom Viridiplantae; phylum Streptophyta; class Pinopsida; order Pinales; family Pinaceae; genus Picea; species Picea engelmannii. The sequence goes on from ML778944.1 coordinate 635,005, forward strand.
CATGACTTATATTACATAATTAATAAGAAGGAGTGTGTGTTGAGTATCTTACTTGAAATATGAAAGAATAAACTTACCCATGACACTCCAATACTTCTGTCAGGACCCAAATTCCATGCCACTTCAATATTTGATCCAACATGCTGCAAAAGAGTGTAGGGGCTGACTCTCCTCCCAATTAACCCCTCAGTCATCATGACTGAGAGCCCCCGAGCCCTCAATCCACTATTGTGCCAACTCTTCTTAGCCTTTTCCTCAAAATTCCCAAGCTAAATGAGATGATATTTTCTCCTTCTTCTCCGTCCTTATATAGAATCCATACATGATAAAGAACTCGATCACTAGGATCCACTTGTCATTATTTAATTCTTTCTTAATCTTTTCTTTTTCTTTTCCCATAAACTTGTCTAAATTTTAGTGTTTTTCCATAAATTACCTTTACTTATTTTACCCCTTTCTTTTACTACCCCAATATTTTTTTATGTATTTATTATGATCCCTTTATGATGATTCTTCTTCTTCTTTCTTCTTATTATTTATTTATAATAATATGGGGCATGGCTTACTTTCCCCCTTCAAAGAACTTTTTCCTGAAGTTAACTTCTGTAGCTTCCACATCACCCTCTGTTGAACAAGTATAAGTCCACCGACCATAACATGCATTGAAAGCTCCTAGGAAGCACAAACAACACTCAAACAATTCTTCCCAACTTTCGAAACTAGGTTTAAATCCTCTAGGCCTATCAGGGCTCGAAGGAACCATACCTCATCTTGGTCTATCAAGGATCTAAGGCACTAGACCAAGGAATATAGGTCTATCATGGATCTAGGGCACCATACCTAATCTTGGTCTATTCGGGCTCTAAGGAACCATACCAAGGCATTTAGGTCTAGCAGGGCTCTAAGGAACCAAACCTAATCTTGGTATATTAGGTCTCTAAGGTACCAGACCAAGGCATCTAGGTCTGTTAGAGATCTAAGGAACCGTACCTCATCTTGGTCTATCATGGCTCTAAGACACTAGACCAAGGAATATCGATCTATCAGGGCTCTAAGGCACGAGACCGAAGCATCTTGAAAGACTAGACCAAAAATCCCTCCTTATACCCCTCAGGTACATAGCCCTAGGCATCAAATTCCAATACCACAACTCCACATGCGAGCAAGACTCTAGAAGTTCTCTGAACTTCGACATCACAACTCAATTACAAGGCATAAGAATTATTGACATAAGTATTTGATTGAGTTGTCCCCAACCCATAAGGTGTTACTTGTAGACATTCTCCTTCATAGGTATGGGCTCCCATGAGATCATCAAATAAATCGGACCACTTGGCCCATTGGTGGATAACCTGAAAATCACTACCTCATAACATGAAATTAATGCATTAGTCATAATATCAACATCTCAAAGAAATAATCCACATGCTAAATCTCACATGTCATCATGAGAATAAAACATCATTGTCATCCCCACACACTCAGACATGTCATCATAAAACATCTTAGCATAAATGTTTTCATGCAATTACATGATGTCATCACACCAGGATATACTATCATAAAAAATATAACCTCAACATATCTTTATCAAAGATATAACATTGCATCAACATAATAGGTGGAGCCACCTGTTATCATAACATCATAGAATAACATCAGGAAAACGACAATAATTTCAACACATATCACATGTAGAGTAAATACATATCAAGAGTGTTTTTATCATGATTCATCTGCAAAATCAAATTTACTAGCCTGCATAAATACATAGTGAATACTAGATTTTATCAAAACATCCATCTAGCACATGGATCTACTGGGTTAAGTTTATCAACTAGGTTGGATTACCAATATTATTAGTGCTAGGTTCTCATCAAGATATCGATTGTTTTTGGACAATCATTTCCTCTTCTTTCAACAAGAAGGTTGACAATTTACGGGACATGTATCATCACCCTTTCAATATGCTTAAGTTTTCATATATTTTCCTTGTCTTAATACACTATCAACCTTCAAGTAAGCCCCAATCAACTAAATCCACCACAATCAAGGAAGTATTCTTACCGAGCAGTGAATTTCCACAACAAGCTATTAATGACATTAATAGTCCACCTTAAATCATGAAAGTCCAAATCAAATTTCCATGTTTTTTCATGAAATCAATAAGTGTATCTATTTTTAATGCACCTTTTTGTTACTCTATCTTATAGTGCTCTATATATTTTTGGATCATTCCCCAAGGTTCTAGTGTCACCTTGCATCCATGGATCAACCCATTCCATGAACTGCTATAGCCAGATGGACACTAGGTCATAATATTTAAGTTTTATAACATGCTTTATCCACATACATGAAGGAATGGTTATACTCCAATGATTTATCCATCACCTGGTAATTATCCTTGTCTAATCCCAATACATAACCAATCATTGGAATACTGACTTCTTACTCTTCATAAAAGGTGTGTACTCATCAATCCAGATCGAGTGCATAGTTGATTTCACTTTTGTTACAACTCAACAATATGAAATCTCACATTTCAAATTATTCCATTGTTTTGGAATTGATACCAACTATATTTTTCAAATACTGCCTCGTGTGAATACAAATATTTGAAGAGACTCTAAAAGATAGCATACACTCCATGCCATGCTTTGGAAACCATAAGGATAATCATAGAAAACTTGCCAACAACCTTTTAAATTCAAAAGTAATGTTTAAAATGCCTCTAAATCATTTTTAAATTATTTTCAATTCGATAGTCATCTCACTCAAGCGAAATCACAATATTATTCAACACTATCAAATGAGCATCTTCCCAAATATTGAAAAGTAAAAAATCAAGGAATATGAAACATTGGCAATACAAAATTTCAATCTATTTCATATTTCCTTGAGCATGATTCTCATGTACGCGAGCTTTTAATTAATTTATGTGTTGAGGCATAAAGTCACTCGATCATGCAAAGACTCTTCCTAGCAAGTTTCAACATTCAAACATTCACATGAAAATGAAATTCCACCCTTTACCATTACGTACATAATCCAAAATGTCAAGCGCAAATGTTAATGTTTATCTCAATAACTATTGGCACATATGTAAACATTTCTCTTGAAAAATTTCAAGTAGCAAGATGGAAACAATGAACTTTTTCCTTCAAAAAAAAAATCATTTACTCAAGCTCTTTTCTTCCCCTCTTCAAGATGCGACGTCCTCGGAGCAAGACAACCTAGTACCTATTAATTACTACAACTCAACAATCACTTGAATCCATCATATATATTCTCAACGATCCTTGTGTTTATATCGATAGAATTATTTATGTAATGTCATTTCAAGCTCGATCTTTTTATGATGATCATAAACCAACCAAGACAAGGATACATTCTAAAATGCAATCATAAATCATAAATCCCTTGGATTGAAATTTAGAATAAAAATACAAAATTCCACTAATTTCCCTCTAAATTCACCATAATAACCACATTTATCATACTAGTAATAATACACCTTGCAAATGATACTAACAATCCTTATTTCTATATGATACACACATACACACAACATTACATTTAAATCAAGCATGAAGAATAACATACATAACCAAAACAACACCATCATATAATTCAAAACACAACATTTCACATAATCACAACTTCCCTTCCCTTCTCACTTCCCTTCTAGGGCTCCAACACAGGTTGACCAAGAATTCTCAAAGCACCGTGGCTCTAGGAACTCCAACTGCACTCAAGAGTCTCCAGGTATCCTCTATGATTCACACCTTGGGATACCACCCAAACAATTGTCACTCCAGGGCTCCCGCCTTCTTCAAGGAAATCTAATCAAAATCGTGCATTGAATTCCCCAATAATACTCACCTAGAATTCTATGGATTCATAAGAAACATAGGGTTATAAAGCTTTCCTAGCTCACCCTCCACATACCTAGCGAGAATGGTAGTTAACAATGATAATTCTAATGATTGGAATGGTTCAATCTCCACTAGGAACCAAGCTTAATGATGCCAATATAGATCAACTTCACTCCTTTTACCAGTAAACTCTGCTCTATCCACTTAATTATGAAAATTTACCGGTTTTCCGCCAGTTAACGCCAAAAGTTGTGTCGGTTGACTATTCTGTCAACCAGGCACTATACCCACCAGAATATCGGGAATCTGGGGGAAATTATTGTTTGTGCTAAAGTGTTAACCGAATCACTGGGCATTTGTTATATTGTACCATTGGGCACCGGGTATACTGGACCACGAGGCATCGAGATATCAGACCACCGGGCATTGGGTGGTAAACCTCCACACTGCACTACTTTAGTAACCAGACACCAGTTATTCTTGCTCAACTGGGCCATCGATCTATACAACTTCATCGACCCACCATATCCTTGAAATATACAAACAACACAACTATACTCCCAATCCTGGTCCAATTGGTTGGGGTTGCTAAAATTCGCGGTTCGACTAAGTTTGAAGGCTCACTACAATTAGAATCTCGTCAGACTAAAACCTACAAACGATTTTGTCATTAAAATTTGATCTCTGTGAACTTATTGTGCATACAAATTGTCCTCTCTAGTTTGAGGAGTGAGTAGAATCATTGACAATGAGTAAAGAGTCGTGCTAGGAGATAAATCACTCATTATGTCGCCAATATGAAGAATAGACATATTTTCTTTAAAATTTTGTTTTCCTTACATTCGTCCTCCCACTCTTCTCTATGTTTTCATGCCTAGGGGATTTATTTATACAAATAAGAGATGATCGATCACAGAAATTGAAATCGATCCTCAAAAACATAAACCCTCTAACTTTCTCAACAACAACCAATTCGTTTCCTGGAATAGAATAGAATCCAAACATCTCACCCTAGATTATCTAACCCCCTCACTTCCTATCTAAATTAGACATAGCTGTTACGTTACATGGAAAACTGCTTTCTTCTTGAAACACACTTGGAACATTCTAGAACTAGGAAAATAAAACAAATTACAAGATTCTACAAAAATGAGGAACCTAACTTCCTCTCGTAAAATTCCTAATACCTTCTAGCAGTCAAGTGCTAAATTGATTTGGAAGATGCACATCAGACTCCCATGGAAGAAAATATATGTTCTTGGGTTTTGTTTCAAGAGTTCTTCAATACTTGCACCATATTTAGAAATTTATGTTGCTGTCGTCCACATGGCATCTTTAAGTGGCTATCCTTTCCACTTGACTAAGTACTAAAAGTGCTCTTTACCCCTTGTATTATTCACTACATTTTTTTCCAAAACTGATTCAATTTGTTTTTGGTATGCTGTAGGTAGTTGTTTCTCCCATTCAATGATCTAAGTTTTGTCAGTAACAGGTGCATCTGGTGAAATTTCTGCTACTTCCTTGAAGGGGTTCAAATCTGATATATTAAAAATTGGATAAATTCCAATGTTACTTGGAAGTTCTATTTCATAAACATTTGAGGAAAATTTCCTCAAACACTTTACATGGTCCATTCTTTTTAAGTTTTAGTTTGTTGTATCCTCTCTAGAAAATATTTCTTTTATGAGGTGTGCTATAAACAAGTCTCCAACTTCAAAATGTAGCTATATTTTATTCATGTCTGCTCTCTGTTTGTACTTGCTATTGTTGTCATATAGCTGCTGCTTGACTCTTTAATGCAATTCCTTCATACTTATTGCAAAATCTTCACATCCAACACTTCCCATTTCTTGTTTTCCTAAATTTCTTAATTCATAAATTCCTCTTGGATGCATTCCATACAAAATTTGGAATGTACTTAATCTTGTGCTTCTATTTGGTGAATCCTTATATGAAAATTTGCTTGTGCAAGTTCTTGATCCCACTACTTGGGATGTTCACCTACCAGAATCTTAGAATAATTCTAAACTTCTATTTACCACCTTTGTTTTCCCATCAGTTTGTGGGTGGTATGTTGAAGTAAAGTTGAGATTGGTTCCTAACTTTTTCCATAAAGTTCTCCAAAAATGACCCACAAATTTGGTGTCTCTGTTAGAAATAATGCTTTTTAGAAATCCATGCAGTCTGACAACCTCTTTAAAGAACAAATTTGCAATATTGGTTGCATCATTTGTCTTTGTGCAAGCTATAAAATGTGCCACTTTTGAGAATCTATCAACAACCATATAAATTGAATCATTACCTTACTGATTTCTTGGAAATCCTAACACAAAGTCAATACTTACATAATCCCATGGTCTACTCGGGATTGGAAATGACTGATACAATTCAACATTATGACTCCTTCCCTTTTCATACTAACAAACCTTGCATCTTTCAACATCAGTTTGCATACCAGGCCAGAAATACAATGTACTTATCTGGGCAAATGTTTTGTCTTGTCCAAAATGTCCTGATAATCCTTCGCTAGGATTTTCCCTCAACAAATTTTCTCTCATTGAACATCTTGGAATGCATAATTTGTTTCCTTTAAACAATAAGCCTTATTGTATCATATACTCTAATGATGGAATTCTGTCTCTACTCATTGGATTCTCATAGGATGTATACACATCTTTAAAATATGCATCATCCTTATACATCTCTTTCAATTCATTAAATCCTAAGACATTCACTTGAAACTCATGCAAGATTAAATTGACATTGCTTAATGCATCTGCTATTGCTACCTTATTTGATTGCCCACTTATATGTATGATAACAAAGGTAAAATTTTGCAAAAATTCAACCCACTTAACATGCATCTGATTTAATTTGGTTTGACTGCCGATAAATTGAAAGGCATGGCTATTAGTATAAATAACGAAATCCTTGGGAATGAGGTAATGTCTCCATTTCTTCAATGCCTGAACAATGACATACAATTCTTTATCATATGAATAATATTTATGTTTGGCCTCATTTAATGTTTCACTAAATTAAGCAACAAGTTTCTTTTCTTGACTTAGAAAAAGTCTTATTGCAGTCCCACTTGCATCACATTCAACTCGAAAGAGTTTATTAAAACTGGAAATGTTAAAATTGGTTGTTCTGTAATTTTCTTATTTAATAATTTAAAATTTTGATCAGTTGCCTCTTTCCTTTCAAATGATTATTAGTCCCCTCTAATTGTTTCCACAATTGGAGCACATATCCCACTAATGTTTTTGATAAATTTCCTATAAAACTTTCCAAACCATGAAATCTCACCTAAAAAATACCCCTTGGGTAGGGAAATTTATTATACCTTTCCTTCTCTTGATCCATCTTCAAGCCATCTCTTGATATCACAAAACCCAAATAAATCAACTCTGTCTTTACAAAACTACACTTTTTCAAATTGATTAATATCTTTTCTTCTATAACTTATTTAAAACCAATTGGAGGTGTTTCACATGTTCTTCTCTAGACTGACTGTAGACCAGAATATCATCAAGGTAAACTATGACAAATTTACCAATACACTCTTTGAGCACTTCATTCATCAACCTCATAAAAGTTCTATGGGAATTTGTGATTCCAAAAGGCATTACCAACCATTCCTACAATCCATAATTTGTTTGAAAAGTTGTCTTCCATTCATCCCCTTCTCTAACTCTTATATGATGATACCCACTTTTCAAAACTAGTTTTGAAAAATATTTAGCACCACTCAAACAAACCATCAAATCATCAATACGGGGTAATATAAATCTGTACCTAATTCTGATTTTGTTTAGGGATTTGGAATCTGTGCAAATTCTCCATCCTCCATCTTTCTTTGGACTTAAAACTATAGGAACAACACATGGGCTCAAACTTTCTCTGATCAGACCCTTATCCAACAACTCTTGTACCTGATTTTTAATCTCCTCATTATCCTTTGGACTCATTCGATATGCTACCTTATTAGGAAGATTAGTCCCTTGAATCAAATCTATCTGATGACTGATGCTTCTTAATGGAGGTAACTCACTTGGAAAATCATCAACCACAATATCAACGAATTCATCCAACAAATTTAACACTTCTTCAGACAGGTCATTTAAATTTGTGATAACGAGAATTACCTTGGGCTTACCAACCAAAGTAAAACGTGCCTCCTCATTTTTAATTTCCTGCAGAAATTATTTTCCACCGATCAATAGTACCGTAGGACTAATTTTTCAGTTGCACCTTCATCTTCGTAAGAGTGTATGCTTCTCCTCGTCTTTCTCAAAAGCGTATATGTTACTCTTTCCACCATGTATTTCCTTCCTATCATACTGCCAAGGTCTACCCAAAAAAATATGACACACATCCATAGGCATAATATCATAAAGTAGATTGTCTTTGTAGCTTTCAATTTGAAACTCCACTTCACACTATTCATTCACCAACAACTGATGTCCTTTCTGCATCCATGACACTTTGTAGGGAATAAGATGTACTGTCTTATTTAAAGCCAAATTTTCAACCATTTCCGTAGACACCAAATTATGAATACTTCCACTATAAATAATGAGTTTACAACATTTACCTTTGCTTTTACATAAAGTTTTGAAGAGTGTTTTCCTCTGTGCAGGTTCTATAATTTATTTGATTGGATTCAATAATACTCTCTTCATCAGTAAGGACTCTCCAACCTCTAGTGCATTCTCATGTGCACATGCGAATCCATGTATTTTTCCTCATCATGCACAACATTTTCACTCCTCTACTTGCAGAGGTGTTTTCTGGACACTCATAAGATCTATGCACAAACTTATTGCATCTAAAAATTTTGATGAGCGAACCCCTACCTCTTTGATAAGGTTTTCTTCCTCTAAAATCATCACCTCTTGGTGACTGTTCTTGCTGATGTGATTTGTTGGCTTCTTCCTTTTGATATGGAAACCTTCCTCTACGAGCTTGATATCCTCTGCCTCATGCTCGACTCCTACCTCTTCCTCTTTGAATTTGCTTCCTTGCCAACTTTTCTTCTGCTTTAAGAGAAAACTAATATGATTACTCAACATCATTAGGAGATACAATGCCAATTTCATCATGAATCTCATATCTTAGTCCATTACGATATCTAGAAACTTTTTCTGGGTTTTCTTCTATGTGACCAACTCTAATATTCAATATATAAAACTTTTTAGTGTACTCTTTAACTGACATACCTCTCTATTTCATATTTTTCATTTGTCTAAAAAGATTGAGCCGATAATCTCGGGGCATAAAGTTACCTTTCAATTTTGCTACCATTCTGTCCTAACTTTTGATTCTTTTCTTGCCTTTGTTCTGCCTCTCAGCTTGTACTCCATCCCACCAGCGTAATGCACGTCCTTTCATCCTTGTTACAAAAAAATTTACCTTCTTTTCATTTGCTACATTTTCATACTCAAAGTACTTGTCCATAACACTAATGCAGTCCATAAATTCATCCATGTTTAGCGACTTTACTTCATACATTGGCACCTCCATATTTGGTCTAGATCTTACTCCCATGATAGCTATGACAAATATTTCTTCAACACCTTATTCTTCAGGTGATACACCCTCTTCTGAATATTCTTCTTCTTCTCTCTCACTTACATCTCTTGTGTCAATGCCTCTTCATTGGGAAACTTCCATATCTTCCAACCGTTCATGGAGATTCCTCATCTCCTTAGTCAATTTTTCATTCACAACTAGTCTTCCTATTCAACCTCATCCTTGGCCTCTTTCTCCTCTAATTATGAATGCTATCTCTCAATTCTTCTTATCCTTTGTTGGCTTCTGCTCTGATACCAAAATTTATGCCAATCCAGATCAACTTCACTCCTTTTTCCATTAAAATTTTCTCTATCCACTTAATTATGAAAATTTACATGTTTTTTGTCATTTAATGCTAAAAGTCCCGTTGGTTGGCTATCCTTTCAACTGGGCATTGAACCCAACAGAGCACTGGGAAACCGAGGAAAATTCTTGTCTATGCTAAAGTGTTAATCAGATCACTGGGCATCGATTATATTGGACCATCGAGCACTGAGTATACCATACCATTTGGCACTGGGTATACTGGACCACCGAGCACTAGGTGATAAACCTCCACATTGCATTACCTTAGTAACCAGACATCGGGGGTGCCAGTTACACCGACCATCGGTTATTCTCGCTTAACTGGGCCATTGGGCTATACGAATTTATCGATCCACTAGATCCATAGAATATAAAAACAACATGACTATACTCCCAATCCCAGTTCGATTAGTTGGGGTTGCTAAAATTAGTTGTTCAACTAAGTTTGGAGGCTCGCTACAATTGTAATCCCGTCAAACAAAAACCCGTAAACAATTTCGACATTAAAATTTGGTCAACCCAAAATCACTATGCATACAAATTGTCCTCTCTAGTTTGAGGAGTAAGCATAATCATTTACAATGAGTAAAGAGTCGAGTTGGGAGATAAATCACTCATTAAGTCGCCAATATGAAGAATAAACAAATTTTCTTTAAAATTCTGTTCTCCTTATATTCACGTTCCCACTATGCTTCATTTTTTTTACGCCTAAGGGATTTATTTATACAAATAAGAGAGATCTACCCCATATATTGAAATCGATCTTCAAAAACAAAAACCATCTAACTTTCTCAACAACAACTGATTCGTTTCCTTGAATAGAAACGAATACAAAAAACTTTCCCTAAATGATCTAAGTCCCTCACTTCATATCTAAATTAGACATAGTTGTTACATTACATGGAAAAATGCTTTCTTCTCGAAACACACTTGGAATTATTCTAAAACTAGGAACCCAATTTCCTCTCATAAAATTCCTATTCTAGAGGTCAAATACTAAATTTATTTGGAAGATTCTCCTGCATCACTTAAGTATACATGGCTCTTAATGTTGCTCAATTCACTTGAAATTCTCAGACCAACCACAACCATTAGATCATGTCAGATGGTGAGGAGTGCGATGAACATCAATCAACCCATTTCCAACATGCTATATTAAATTCACGGGTATGGTGTATTAAAAAAGGGGAAGTACACAAGTCCCAAAGTTTTCCATGAGGCTCACGCAACCTTCAAACTACAACTCAACAAATCCCAAGGAAATTGGCCAAATCATAGGAGGTAGGATATCGATCAAGGTATGATTGTTGCATGAATAAGGCTTATGATGATGTCTCATCAAAAGAAAGGGGTCAATACCATTGTTAGTAACACCTATCCAATTCCCCCAAAGTCCACAAAATACTTCCCACTTATCATATCTTGAACCATGTCAATCTTGCAAAGTTACCAAGATACTCAACAACTTATTATAATAACACACTTTCATCCAAATTATATCAACCATTTGATATATACATGATCAAAGGATTGTAATAATTTCAATTCCTTCAAGAAGTGAAACTAATCATTACCAATGGCACTAATATAGCTAGCAAGGAGTGCATTGTAAATACCATGTTCCCGAGCCATCACCCATCATAAATACACCAAAACTAAGCCAAACATACTAACCAATCCAACTAAGAAAATAACACTATGAAATTTGTACCAAGAGCTCATAATCATATTATGAAGGAAATTTTGTGCAATGGGAGAATATGTTGGTGAAACAACCTTAGTATATGTACGGAAATTCTTTCAATGCTAAATTATATTGCAAGAATTAAAGTCACCTCGAATTTGAATTGGTCCATTTAAATAAATTAGCATCTTTAATCTCTCAAATCCCCAATATGGTATAGTTTCATTTCCAAATCAAAACCATAAGAAACATATCTATAACAGATCATGGAACAATTTCAAAAGAATACCATAGCCAACCATGAACTATGTTACCCATCAACTAGTCAATTACGATAGGGTCAAGCTACAATAGAAACCATGTATCATCAGAACAATAATCCTATGCCATTAATGCTAACGTTAGATGAATCTTCTATCCAATATGCCAAAATATGATCAACAAAATTTACCAAGAGTTGTAACATCAACATACCATTCCAACACTACATCAATCATCTAGAAGCATGTCATCTCATGCTACCTTGAAACTCAATTTCTCAACATCTCTAACAAACTCTAGGTGGTGGGATCAGGATAACCAAATACTTGGGAGACATTAAGAAGAAATGGTTACATCATGAGATAGGTCAACATTGAGTATTATTTTTAGACTTAACAAGTTTAGGCTTAGCTTTATTATAGTTCACCTAGCACTACAATGCTATCCATAGGACAACAAATATTTGTGATGAATATGATAAAAGTAAATACATTTTGAATCATGAGAACTACATGTTTTTGTTGTAGAAAGTGTCCTAAGTGCATTTAAACTTCAAATTTTACTGCAATGTGTAAGTGTAATAGGAATTGTATCGTTTTAGGTCAAGTATGGATTTGGTCCCAGAAAAAATTGTCGCTGCTATAAAAAAAGTCCTCAACAATAGACCAATCTAGTATTATATGTAGTTACTATTAGGAATTCTTTTACACTTTTCTTAGCCTACTTTTCTGTCTTCTCTTACATCAAAAATTTCCAAGCACTTAGTCATTTTACGAAATGCATATGCAGAGTTGCATAACAACTCTTAAACTCTCTTTTAATTACCCAGGTCCACAATCTCGAAATCACCAAAACACTTCACTTTATTTCCTTTTCCATTTTATTTTGATACTTAGTCAATTTCAAGCGATTGGATGCAAAGCTACTTACCATCCCTTAACTCTTTTATAGGTCTCCACCTCCGCAAATCCATAGGTCTGCATTCACTTTCCACTTTTCACTTATTTTCATACTTAGCCATATTTCTCATTACAGAGAAGATTTCCTTACCCATCACTTTTCCATTGCTAGTAGGTCCGCACGTCCACATTTCTCCCAACACTTAACCATATTAACAATTTCAATGTGGGCATTGTCACCCTTTCCCGAAGATTGTTTCAAAATCATTTATGTCCAGAAATCCACAACTCCACAACTCCTTTTTATACTCTTAACATTTTCCCATACATCATTTTACACCTCCATACTTAACACTTTCCATCCATCATACCATCACATCACCATTTCCTATCAAATTAATTACCCCTTCCACATCATCCACCACTCGTAAAAGCATAATGTCATTATTAATGCACAATGCATCAATTAAGGGTCGCAATAAACCCAAGTCCCATGTAAACTTATGATATTTAAAGAAAAATCTATGGTTGATTGAGTTACTGATCCAGGTGGATATTGGTGGCCACCCACCTATTCCACTTGGACCATTTATTCTTTTAGTTTTTCAGTTTTCGCACAGTTTACTATTTTTAGCACTTTTTTCGGGTCCTGAACTTCCGGGGCCATTTTGAGGCCCTAAACGATGTTTTTTGGGTATGTT
>ML778944.1:669769-695037 GCA_009831015.1 Picea engelmannii
TCGTTAAGATTCCACAAAAAATATAGAACTTGTTGAAAATAATAGATGATATAGATACAAGAATGAAAATCGCAATTATAAACTCAAGGCAACAATAAAGCTATTCTTTAGCTAAACCTAAACCAAAAGTTCCACCATTTTACACCACCATAGAGAATCATGAAGTCGTTATGAAAAAATGTTTGATTGATAGTGGGGATACTAATAACATTATGCCTTTATCAATGATTCAAGCACTCACAATGGAATGTATCAGACATTATGTAACTAGTGAAGGAATTTATGATATTGACTTGAGAAAAGTCCTGGCTTATGGAGATATTAAATATTTTTGTGCCTGGATAAGTGCGGCTCCCCATATCACCATTGTCTTCACTATTGTAGTAGTAGACTTGCCTCCAAAATATGGAGTTGTCTTGGGAAGGAATTGGTCCTCAATGATTGGGGGTTATATCATGAATGATAGAAGCTGTATGATGCTCTCAAATAAAGATGGAACAATGGTAAGGGTCCCTAGAGAAATAAGAAAACCTCTTTCCTTCAGAAAAAAAAAGAGAATGAACTGATGATAAATTATCTTGATGATGGAATGGGAAACTATGTGGTCTTTGATTCAGATCATATTTACACTAAAAAATAGATAAAAGAACAATACTCTTTTCAAGGGTACTTGAAAATCTCTTTTGATGGTGCATGTTCTAAATTAGGAAATGGAGGAGGAATTATTTTCAAAATCCCTCAATATGTTATACATCCTCATTCCATAAGACTTGAATTTCCACACGCTAATAATGAAGCTGAATATGAGGCATTAATTCAAGGGATGATCATTTCCATTCAACTGAAGTTTTAACACTTAATAGTCATTGGTGAATTTGAATTGATTATAAATCATGTCAAAAGAAAATATAAAGTGAGAAGGGACACATTGAAATGTTATGCCAAAAGAGTAACAAAACTCATGAACTCTTTCAAATATTTCAATCTATTATTTATCCCTAGAGAAAAGAATAAAAAATCTGATGCCTTAGCAATCACTACATCCTTGTTTAAAGTTGAACATTTGCAACATGAGGGCACTTATCACACAAAGTCTATTTTTCGACCATCAGTCCTAAATAATCAAGAACATTTAGAAGTTTTTTGAAAATGATGAACATGTGGTAATTTTTTTTACAGATGATGATACCATAATTGAAGAATATCTAGAAGAAAGTCATAATTTTCAAGAAGAAATTCAAGAAGAAAGTGAAAAACCTTCTCCAAAGAAATATGTTAGTTTGGAATCCCTATTTATGAGAAATGACCAAACCAAAATTTCAAAACCACTTGAAGAACCTTCTGTTAGAAAAGTTCAAGAAACATATAAGATAAACATTGGTGCTCCTGAATCACCAAAATATATAAACTTGGGTACCAGTTGTACTAAAGAAGAAAGGGATAAGCATACTCAACTTTTCAAAGAATTTCAAGATGTGTTTGTATGGAGTTACGACGACTTAAAGGAATATTATAAATCAATATTCCAACACATCATACCTCTTAAAGAAGGATAAAAGACTTTTAAACAAAAGTTGAGAATAATAAACCCCCAAGATAAAGCCTTTGGAAAAATAGAAATTGAGAAATTAGAAAAGGAAGGCACAATTTCTCCCATTAGACATTCAGTTTGGATTTCAAATCCAGTAGTGGTTAGGAAGAAAACTAGTGAGATACACTTATGTGTTGACTTTAGAGATCTTAATAAAGTTAGTATAAATGATAGTTACCCACTACCAAATATGGAGATGCTTCTTCAACAAGTCACAAGGTCCGCATTAATGCTAATGTTAGATGGGTTTTCTGGATACAACTAGGTTATTTTAGCAAAGGAGGATAGGCCAAAAAAAACATTTGTAACACCTTGGGGAACACATTCCTATATCAAAATTCAATTCAGATTAAAAAATGCAGGTGCTACTTTCCAAAGAGCCATGGATCATGCTTTTAAATATTCTATATGAAATTTCATGGTTGATTATCAATATGATTTAACTGTCTACTCAAAATCAAGGGACATACACCTCATACATATTAGACAAGTATTAGAGAAGTGTAGACTATACAGAATGTCATTGAATCCAATGAAATGTTTATTTGCTAAAATATAAAGAAAGCTGTTAGGTCATGTTGTGAGCAAGGAAGGGGTATATATTGATCTCGAAATAATCAAAGCAATAAATGATATGAACCCCTCAACCTAAAAAATGGAGTGCAATCCTTCTTTGGGAAGATTAACTTTGTAAGAACATTTTTTCTTGACTATGCTTCAAATTGTTAAACCCATCAACAAACTACCGAAGAAAGACCAATAATTTGAGTGGACACTAAAAATTGAAAGACCATTCAAAGAAATTAAACTTGCCTTTACCACCACCCTAGTCCTCATAAGCCATGATTTTAATAAATAATTCATATTGTATTCATTTGCCTCAGAGTCTTTGTATTGTATTCAAAGACTCACATGAATTTATTCAAAAATGCATTTCGTGTCAAAATGTTTGAGAAAGAAAGAAGAGGGTTGTTATGCCCTTACAAACATCTATGGTAGAACAACCATTTATTCAATGGGGTTTAGATATAATTGATCCAATCAATCCCAAATATAGCAGAGGAAACTCATATATTGTTACAACGTCTGATTATTTTACAAAACAGAAAGAAGCAACATCTTTAAGAAGTGCATATTCTAACCACTTGATCCAATTTCTCAAAGAAAACATATTATCTAAATTTAGTGTGCCAAAAAAATTCATAACCAACAATGGTTCAATATTTATTGGATCAAAATTCACAAATTTTTGTGGTGAGTATGGAATAATCATGGGTCAATCTTCTAATTACTACCCTCAAGGAAATGGTATGGCCAAATTGAGAAACAAGAGAAACAAGACATTGATTCATATTATCAAGAAAAATATTGAGGCTAACCACATGAATTGGAAAAATAAATTGATAGACACACTCTGGGTAGGTTGACTTACTCCGAAAAAGGGAACTAGACTTTCTCCTTTTACTTTAGTATATGGGAAAGAGGCAAGATTACCTTTGCACATGGAACTGAATGCATTAACATTTGTTGATAATGATGAAGATAAGAAACAATTACCAATCCAAAGGAGACATAATGAACTTCTACAACTTGAAGAACAAAGAGAGCATGCAATATTAGCAATGAAAAAGAGGCAATAAACAATTAAGAAGTATTTTTATAAAAGTACAACTGCAAAGGATTTTCAAAAAGACCAATTAGTTTTTCTCTAGAACAAAGCAAAAGAAAATCCATCATTTCACAAAAAAATTGAAGCTCTGTGGATCACCCCATACCAAATTGAAAGAATAAATGGTCGTAATTCATACATCCTTAAAGACACAAATGATATTGTCATCGCACAAGTTGTAGGTTGGGAAAATCTTGACCCAACCACCAAATGATGACAACTTTGAGAACACCTACCCACTGTCAACTTAGGCAGGTATTCCTGCCACTTTAGAGATGATAGAATCACCTCAAGGGGGGAATCCTGGTAACCCTAAGGGAGAAAGAGATGGAAAATGTGATGTGCGAATGGATGTCCCTAAAGGTCAAGTTACTAAGTGTGGAAAAGGGCTTGGGAGAAGTCTTTGTGGTAGCCAAAGGTTTCCAAGAAGTAGTATACCTTGCAAATGCTGATTGTACCTACCCGAGACACAAAGAAAACGAAGATACAAGGCCAAGTATATGATGTATAGGAAAGTTAAGCTTGCTGTACCTAATTGCAGTAGTCAGTAGCAGTATATATATGCAATGAAAATGATAATGAATGCTGCAAACAAGTTGCTAAAAGTCTAGTTGAAAGAGCAAGAGATAAACTAGAAACAACTAGGTCAACTCAAGTAAGATATCATTAGACTTTAGAAATGAAACATGCTTGCTAAAAAAGATATTTGCAGAAATATTTTTCAGCCTTATGGCTGTAACAAAAAAATTATTACATCAAGGAGATCAGCCACTAAAACTTGCCCAAAGTCTACCAAAAAAATTCGTTATGCCTAGTATTTTATGTGGGCAAATTTTAGGCAACTTTTAATGGTTGATTCAAGAGTTATTTGAGAAGTTTGATTAGGGTTTATGCAAACCTAATGACTGTAGATGAATATTTTTAACAACAACAAGAATTACTTGAGAAAATATGACACCCTAGTGGCTCAATCAAGCTTGTAAGAAAAATAATTGAATCCAACTTATACAACCTTCAAATCATAAAATTTCACATTAACCGATGCAATATTTTATTTCTCCAATGAAATTATACTAGTGTCTTTAACTATTGGGTTATGGATTCAAGTAGATAAATAGATAAACAATGCTATATCCTTAGGGACCTAAGCACTCTTACTCCCCAAGGCAAGCAAATGTTAAGCTAGGAGATAGTAGGAGGGTGTAAACCCTTTTACTTCTCGTAGTAAAACCTTGTGAAACAAATAACTTATAGACAAAATGATAGATAAATGGTGGGGTTTTAAATCCTTATACTCCCCAAGAAATATAGAAAATCAAACTTGTAACTAACCAATGAAGCATCAACAAGAAAATTCTTTACCTAGATCAACAAATGACAAGATAAACATCTCCTTACCAAGATAAATCCACCACACATGCCAAAGAAAAGCTCCAAGAAGGGTAGTGCACTACTTCTTCCACCAATAGCATAAAGAAACCAAGACAAGAGCACAAGAGAGAAGAGGTTTCCCAAGGAGGGTGCAAATTTCAGCCAAGTACTTCTCACAATGAGAGATTTATGTTATGAAAGAGATTAACATGATCTCTATTTATACAAAAATAACATAGTTTGTCCACTTAATTTGGGTAAAACAAATAATACGGGG
The DNA here is from genome assembly GCA_009831015.1 of Picea engelmannii. Lineage (NCBI taxonomy): Eukaryota > Viridiplantae > Streptophyta > Pinopsida > Pinales > Pinaceae > Picea > Picea engelmannii. The sequence continues at coordinate 674,678 of ML778944.1, forward strand.
TCAACAACCCTTATATTATCCCTTTACACAAATAATAATGTTTAATTTTCACTTTTTCATATTAGAAACCCTAAAAAAAGATGATGTCACCCCTTTAGGGTACATTTTGACACTTTGATCAAGTCGTTGGAGAAGAAAATGGAGGTCATTGGGACTCTTAGAGCCTCCTCCTCATGTTCTAGGGTCAATCCATGTCTCCGATCAATTCATGCCAATTGTCAATGTGAAATACCTCGATCACCACAAAACCTAGCCCTAGGTGACGTCTATCCTCAAGAAGTGAAGTTTTTCCCCTCCTAGGCAAGTTGTTTGGAATGTGAGGGCCAGATTATGTGATTTAGAAATATCTTTAAGACTATGGTTAAGTTTTAAAGCATGAGTACATTAACCATTTAGGAATTGAAGAAATAGGAAGAAATTAGTGATATAACATGGCATCCATAATAATAAATGTAGATCTGAAAGTAAGCACAAAGAATCAACAAACCATAAAAATAAAGTTGTTAACGGAGTTCGACAATATTTCCCACGTCTCTGAGCCTTTGTCTTAGTGGGCGATGCTTTATTATTTCTCTTCAATGATTCAAAATTACTTCAAAAAAGTGTCAATTGGATAACAATATGTTCTGGTTGTGTTCTACTCGACCTCAAGAACCCAACACAACTGACGACACCGAAAATGGTTGAGCGTAGCTCCCATAATTGGCCTGCAAAGTTCCCCTCCTCAATGGCTTCCCTACATAAAAATGTATTTGAAGTGGGTATCATCCTCCCAACTTCCTCCCAAGATATGGCCTCAAATCAGGCTCGAGATCTCCCCAAAATGGCCAAAATCCTCCAAAAACAGGATGAAAATCCAAAAAAATAATATAATATGGTAAAAACCCCAAAACTAGGTGCATATAAGGCACAACCCCTTTTCTCCAAGCCCCTGGTCGCATGCTTCTCTACCATGTGGCCGAGGTATGGATGGTGCACTCTGGCTTGTCCGAGTCTGGGTCCTAGTCTTGTGGCTTTGTCCCATGTGGCCAAGAACTTACCTCCACACGCTCCACATATAATTTAACCCCCCGGATTCATAGCCCATGGTCGGTTGGGGCTGGCCCCTGCTGATCGAGGCTTAGCCCAAACCTCCACCACTTCTCAACACATATGATATTTCCACCAAATAATTATCAAGCCACACCTATAGCGCAACCGGTTAGACCAAGAAGTTAAGCTGTTGCGCCCATGGAGGTCCGGGGTTCGAAAATACTGAGCAACAATTTTTTTGAAGTAGCCATCCTTGGAAAAATCTAGGGTGCCACGTTGCACCCTCTGATTGGGCTGCATGGCATCCTCTGATTGGGCCAAGTGTTACCCTGTGATTAGACCATACCATACAGTCACTAGCACCGTTAGCGTATAATCAGCGAGTCACGTCATCGCCGTACAACCCAGTCAACTACCACGTCAGCTTCCGTACAACCCAGTCACCTTCCCAGTCACCTATTGTACATCCACATGTCATGCCATGCCATGTTCATACTGCATAGTGACCTTTCCATGTCAACATTCATACATCCTAGCTATCATCTGTACTTCCATATGTCATCCTGCCATTGGGCCACATCATGTGCGGACTGCCATGTGTCATCCATACAGTGCCATGTGTCAAATCCATACAAGTGCCAACTCATCCTGAAAATGTGAATTTGAGTGACACGTGTCACCTCCTAGTGACACTACATCAACATGATGATGTCATGCTAAAGTCAATTGTTGTATTGGTTATGTCAGTGTTGACTTTGACTAGTTGATTTTTTGCCTGTTTGGGAATTCAGTCAGAACACGATAACTTTCGCATATGGTGTCCGTTTGAGGAAAAAAATATATGGCTAGAACATGACGACGAGATAGACACAATGGCGCTTGTTTCATACAATTCCAAGAAATTTGATTTTTAAGCCTTCCTGGATCCATTTTGGATCACGCCTCCCCACTAAGACCTTTTGGTCCTCCAAAAGGTACTAACCAGTCATCAAGTGCGGGATATGCCACCCCACTTGTTATCTATCTTTAAACTCTGTCCTGTGCACCTGTATCATCAAGATCAATTGCAAAACAACCATGAAAACTGACAACATATTGTTAGCCGCTTGTACTCTTTTACATCTTACTGAAGCCACTACTATCCATGTTGAAAACATTAGCAATGACAACATCATAAATATGACTGCAAATGAGCTAATATGTTTGTAGTAATTGCACAACATTAGCTTATCTTGAAGCAAAGTATGATTGAACTTCCATTCTACAATCATCTCATGTTCATGCTTAAGATCAATTGCTTGATTTGGCACAATTATAGGTGTGTTTCTTGCATAAGATGCCTTCCTTAATTGTTCCATTGTTTGTAGAGATTGATTTGTTTTTAAGTGATGAGCATGTACAACATATTCATTGCCTTCTTTGATTAAGTGATATTGATTATGTGCCCTGTAAAAGATTTCTTTGTGATCATACAAATAAGGACTTCCTAAGACCATTCCACATTCACTTAGTGACACCACATCACACGTTACCTCGTCCACAAATTTTGATGAAATTGCAAACTTTAAAGTGCATTGATTTGTTATGTGCAATTTATGATTGTTGCTTATCCATTTAAGTGAGTAAGGTTTATGATGCATCTGAGTGTTTAATCCCAATTGTTTAACCACTTCCTTTGAAATAAAGTTAGATTGAGATCCACTATCTATCAATGTTTCGACCTTAGTATGATTCATTATGACCCTTATGTGAAACAATTTACTTCTAGAATCATATCCATCACCAATTTTTCATGTCAAACCAACTGCTGTGATTTTAGACTCATCACCTGAATCTGATCCCAAGTCTATTGGTCGTGTTGTTGCTGCAACTGTTTGCCTCCCTTTCCTTTCTTTGAACCATTTCGGTCTCTTCTCGGGATGCAATTTCCAGAAATGGTCATCATCATGCCCTTCTTTCTTGCAGTGTTTGCAAGAGAGATTCTCTTCCCTTCTTGTTGCTGAATTTTCTTTCTTTCCATTCCCCTTTCTTTTGTCCTCTTTTCTTGAAGACGATTCCCGTGAAACACCAACTCCTGTTTTCCCTGCCTCAATGTATGTTTCTTGAACATAAACCTTATCAATATTAGTAGGTCCAAACATAAATACAGTGTTACGAATGTGTGCATGTAAACCTCCTATATACCTCATACGAGTTTCTTGGGTATGTAATGGAATGTCTAACATTAATTCCATATTACAATGTGTATTCTTGCATTGTTTGTCCCTTTCTTATTTTAAGACCTTGCCATTCAATTAAAGACTTCTCTTTATAACCCAAAGGATAAAATTGTTTTTTAAGTGCAGAAACAAAACCTTTCCATGATTGAAATACATTACTCACTTGTTGTGTGCCATTTTGCAACTTGCTTTTCCACTAGATGAGTGTTGTGCCTGCAAGTTGAAGTGATGCCAATTTGATTTGAGTTGCCTCATCCTTGATTTGTTGCACATTGAAATTAAATTCCATATGTCTGACATAGTTATCAAGCCTCTCTACATTGACTTCACCATCATACATGGGTAATTCAAACTTCACATCAAGCTTAAGTAAAGACATATCATGTTTATGTTTATGGGAATGTTTTCTTGTGGTGGATTTGGAACTTGTACTTGAAGAAGAAGAAGTTGATGGAGAGGAAGGAGGTGAAGGAAGAGGTTTAGGAGGATCCTCTCCTTATTCACTTTTGTCTTTTGGAGATTCACATAGAATCGGTCTCTTCCGTTCCAAGTAATCATCATATAAAACCTTTACCATCTCTGACATGGAAAATAATCTCTTTTGAAATTCTATCTCGTTATGAAAAGTCCCCTCTTCCGATTCCATATTCTCATGTTAAGAAGTCCTCTTTCTTGATCCAATCTCAGGATTCTCTTCGACAAGCTTGCCTTCACCATGACTCAACTTTTCCCTGGTAATCATGCAAACTCAAAAACCAACCGTCAACCTGCTCTGATACCACTTGATTCAGAAAGATATTTTAAGACTATGGTTAAATTTTAAAGCATGAGTTCATTAACCATTTAGGAATTGAAGAAAGAAGAAGAAATTAATGATATAACATGGCATCCATAATAATAAATGCAGATCTGAAAGTAAGCACAAAGAATCAACAAACCATAACAACAAAGTTGTTGATGGATTTCGACAATATTGCCTACGTTTCTGTACCTTTGTCTCAGTGGGTGAGGCTTTCTTGTTTCTCTTAAATGTTTCAAAAGTATATCAGAAAAGTGTCAATTGGATTACAAGATGGCCTGGATGTGTTCTGCTCGACCTCAAGAACCCAACTCAACTAACAACACCGAAAATGTTTGAGCGTAGCTCCCAGAATTAGCCCGCAAAGTTCCCCTTCTCAATGGCTTCCCTGCATAAAAATTCCTTCAAATTCACAATTATACAACATTTCTCCTGTTCTGAACTTTTTTTAGGCTACCAAGTACCCCTGGTTTATATAGATTTTAAGTGGGAATTATCCTCCAAAATTCCTCCCAATATCTGGCCTCAAATCAGGCTCTAGATCTCCCAAAGATGGCCAAAATCCTCCAAAACAATCTAAAAATACAAAAAAATCATATAATATGGTCAAAAACCCAAGAATAGGTTCATATATGGAATAACCCCTTTTCTCCGGGCCCTTGGTTGCATGCTTCTCTGCCATGTGGCTGAGGGCTGGCTGGCGTGCTTTGGCTCCTCCAAGTTTGGGTCTTGGTCTTGTGGCTTTGGTGCATGTGGCCAAGCCCTTACCTCCACACACTCCACACATGATTTAGACCCCCAGATTCATAGCCCCTGGTCGATCAGGGCTGGCCCCTGCCGACCGGGGCTTAACCCAAACCTCTGCCACTTGTCAGCACATATACTATTTCCACCAAATAACTATCAAGGCACACCTATACTGCAACCAGTTAGACCAGGGAGTTAATCTGTTGTGCCCATGGAGGTCGGGGGTTCAAAACTATCAGGCATTTTTTTTTTTGAACTAGCCGTCCTTGGAAAAATCTGGGGTGCCACGTAGCGCCCTTTGATTGGGCCACGTGTCACCCTGTGATTGGACCATACCACATAGTCACCAACATTGTCAATGTACAGTCAATGAGCCACGTCATCGCCAAACAACCCAATCAACTACCACGTCAGCTTCCGTACAACCTCGTCACCTACCCAGTCACTTGTTGTACATCCACGTGTCATGCCACATCATGTCTGTACTTTATAGTCACCCTGCCACATCAACATCCATACTACCACGTGTTATCCTGCCATTGGGCCACATCATGTACAGACTGCCACATATCATGCGTACAGTGCCACATGTCAAATTTGTATAGGTGCCAACTCAGCCTGAAAATACTGAATTTGAGTGACACATGTCACCTCCTCATGATGCCATGTTAACATGATGACATCATCATGATGTCATGCTGATGTCACATGTTGTACTATTCAGTCATTGTTGACTTTGATTGTTGAATTTGACCATTTGACTTTTTTCCTGCTTGGGAATTCGGTCAGAACGCGATAACTTTCGCATACAATGTCCATTTGAGGAAAAAAATATGGTCAGAATCATCGCGATAGGATGGACGCAATGGCGCTGGTTTCATCTAATTCCGAGAAATTTTATTTTTAGGCCTTCCAGGATCCATTTTGGATCATTATGTATTCCAAGGTGTCTTCTAGGCCTCCAAAGGCAAGTCATAATGATCCTGCATGTGGGTCGTTGGCATCCAACCTGTGGGATTCAAGCCCCATGGAAGCTGAAGCTAGGATTTTTCTTCCAAAACTGTCCACCAAACAAGGTCATGTAAGACAAATAGGCACACCCTCTAAGGATATCAAGTCATAATATCATGGTAAGTGAAAAACACATATAATAAACAAGGCACCTAAACATTTTCATAAAAACTACGTCATCAAATTAAACAAATGCTCCAAGACCCTATACAATTGACCAAGTTTAGGTATGGGAGGGGTGTCATAAAAGTCCTATTGGGTATACCAAAACCCTCAAGTAGGGGATGCTCCCTAAGGATGCCCCTTCAAGGTCATGTAGTGGATGATGAGGTGGATAGGGGTTTAAAATTCATAGGCCAATGAGTTTCATGACATGCAAGGGCTCGTATTATCTCAATTATGGGTGCCTTTGTAGGGGGTGTGCTGCACCTTCTTCCTCAATGCAACCTTTTTCCAAGCCCATTTATTTCCATTTGTTAATTCATTAATGATCCAAACACATGTGCACTCCCAATAGTGAATCGATTAGCTTAGGGGGAAATAACATAGTGTCACTTGAAAGAATATGTCCACAAAGTGCCAAATGGGTAACCATGCAAAGCATTGTAACACACTTGTGTTAGTCTTGCATTCAAGTGTGATATGTATTTTGTGTTTTATATTGTGCAAGTATTCAATTATTTTGAGAGAAGAAATTTATCATTCTCAAGACATGTTTGGGCGAGAATCTAGAAGGTTTGTATTTCAGGCTCTTATCTTTTTCCAACAACCATCGCCTTGGGCCTTCAACCCCTTCTTCCCATGAAATGAGGTAAATTCCATTCTTGGGTCACTAAAGTCAAAGGGACTATAAGGGGGTGATATGATGGGAGTGAAATGAGAGAAAAGTGGTAAGTATGGTCGGGAATGGGACAATGATCTCTCAAGGGACCCCCAATTGAAACCCTTCCCAAAAAGTGGTCTACTTACTAGGATATCCATGACACTCACCAAGGTGAAAACAAGGTAAAAATCATAATGTCCAATCATGCATTCTATAACAAAAAACAACTCAAATACAACATGTTTAAATTCCGCAAATATTAGGGTGATTACCTTCCACAATACTTGATTTGTACAACATGGAGAAAGACCCATCTGCCTTCTAGAAGCTAGCTGGTGTGGTGGATGCAATGAAAATGGATCCAAACTGTGGTGATAGAGAAATCCTCCATGTGTGCAAGTGGACATTGCTATTCATGTGGTCTCTTGACACTCCATATCTACAATCTAAGGGTCTCGAGACATCATCTCCTTCGTTATCCCACAAAATGGGGATAACATATGGCTCCTACTTGGGGACATGTTCTCGTCGTAGAGTGCATGAGAACTGCAATATCTCCTGGTGGACCTATTCCTACAATGAAACAAAAAATTGTAAAATCTAGGGTGGTTCTATCACCCTTCATCCATATACATCGAAACCAAAAATGAAAATAATCTAGAAAATAAAATTTTAGCATTTTTTCAAAAATTTCTAAACTAAGCATGAAATCAATATCAAAGTAGAGAAAAATGAAAAATGAAATGCATCTAAACTAAGATGAGAAAATCAATATGAATATGTAAGGAAATCAAGATGACCTACCTACTTACCTGGGGCTTGGGCCCTGAAGAAGTCATGTGATCTGAACATAAGGGCCAAGCCATGAATTGTCGTCCTTCTGGTTATACCTAGGATTGCTGTTGATTTTTCCCACATGAGCGCAATACTTCCTTCACTGTAATTGATGTAAGGTACATTCTCGATGTATGGACAAGAAGGAGGTTTTGCGTTAACTACCCTTTTGATGGCTTCATCGCATTATTTATCGTCTTTCTTCAATATCAAGATAGACCTTGGTTCTTTCCCTTGGAACTTTGCAAGTTTTTCTTTGTATTTATTTGTCCTTGGGAGGATCATGTCTATGGAGTCTTTCTACATAAAAGGAAATTCTTGTGGATTGTACTCAATGGAATCCGAGACTTCATCAAACTCATCTTCACTTGTGTAGTCAGGACCATTGGGACCAGACACATGCTTGTCAACTCTCTCTCGACTGTATAATACCTCAAAAGTTCCATCTCCCACGGGGATATGTGCATGGGTAAGGTCCATGATGATGAAACCCCCAAGGGAAGAAGAACAACTCGTTGATAGGAGCATCCTCCAAGCATCTAGAACGTTGACCACTACTATGTTCATGAGGATAATGATATGTGAAAAATCAATCAAAAACACCTCAACGTCCTCACATGACCCATAAACCTTGAACCTTTTATAATCAATGCCACATACGTTTCCATAGGGTTGTGTTGTATTCAAACAAAGATATTCCATAACCTTCAATGACATGACATTCACGGAGGCCCTAAAATCCATCATATAATTGTTCAAGCGGAGGCCATTCATGCCTAATGAAAGATAGAAAGGAGGATTGTTGTCCTTTTGCCGATCAATATAAATAGTGTTTAGAATGATGGGAGAATATTCCTTCTTAGCTTGTACCTATAATAAATTCAAGACCTTCCTTCTTACAGAAGGGATCTTGAACATCTCTGTTACCGGGACCATCATATTCAACTTTCCAAACATGGATCTAACGTTTATGTTCAATTGAATCTCACTTGTGGGAGCTGGCTTAGGAGAAAACTCATGTACTAGAGGTGGAGGTGGTGGGACCACCTTCTCTGTAGGTGGATAAGGAATGGAATGTTGTGATGGAAGGGATGAATATTTATTTATTCTAGTGTAAGTAAAATATTCACTCTTCCTTAGCTCCTTCTTTTCATCATCTGTCAAATGATTTAAGGCTTAGAGTATCCCCTCTCTTTCCTCTTGTCTTCTAGATTCATTGATATGTTCCTGTGTGACTTGTCCCTCTTGGAAACTACAAATCATATCCATGAAGTTCAAAATTTCATAAGGATCCTCATCTCATCGGGGACACCCATCTTCATTGTGAGGTTCTTGGCATGGAAGACACCAAGCTGCTTGTTCTGTATCAACCATCCGAACTGGTTTCAGATTATTAGGGGAATTTTCTTCTTTTTGAGGCCTTGGTTTCCAACCCATGACATCTCTTTGTTGTCTGGTAAAATTATTTCTAGAGGCATATTGATTTCTTTCCATAGTATTCAAATGGCCCATGATCTGATTCTACGATTGAACAAATTGAGTACTCATCTGATCTATCTTCTGAGTGAAGAGGGGAATTAGATCAAGAGCACTTCTACTGGAAGCTTTAGTCTTTGCTTCTACCTTGACATGAGGATACTGAAAGGATCTACCTTCGAGTCAAGGATATTTTCTTTAATATCTGCACTATACTCTTTGGATTCTGCTAAAGAAGTGGGCTTCTTGTCCTTCATAATAAAACAAAACTACCCATAAAATGCATTCACATATTGGAGGTGAACTGTTGTAGTGGTAGGATGAAAGTTTGTTGGAATTTGACTATATAATTTGTCGAATATGGTGTCAAAATCGCTCACTGTCTCATTCTCCTTTTTATTTATCTGATTGAAATGAGCTACACGCATCCCACTATCCTTTTTCATTTCCTACCTGCTCTTAAATGATTTGGAAAAATATTCATAGGATGTGATGTGATTATCTAGAAAGCCTCTGAACCATATGTGATATTATTTAGTTAGGGATGAAGATACTAGCCTCATGGATACATCCTCATGCTTGAATTCTGCATTATCCATGTCCCAGCCTATGGTGTAGAGACGATCTTCAACAATCACTGCATTATTTCTTAGGAACTTTGGAAACCACTTATTTGACTCTTTTGTCATTGCATTGGGGTATCCAGGGATGGTGGCCATGTTAATGGATTTGTAGAGGTCCTTTTCCCAATGTTTATCCATTAGATCAAGGGGAAGGGTACCATGGAAAAGGGTTTTGACAATGGGAGACTTTAGAGGAGGCCTTTTTCGGTAGACCTTAGAAGGTTTGAACCTCCCCAAGGAAAATGATTAAAAGAGGAAGGGTTCTGGGAGGGTGGATTTGCCAGATGAGATTCAAGAAGAGCTCATCAAAAGTGAAAAGGGAACATTCCTTATGTGGAGTTTCCAGGAAATCTAGGGAAAAGGATTTGGGATAGTTTTCCAAAGTGTTGTTAGGGTTCAAAAGAGGATTCAAAATCTTCCCTAGAAACAATGCCAAAATGTTATCGAACAAGTTGTAGGTTGGGAAAATATCGACCCAACCACCAAATGGCGACAAATTTGAGAACACCTATCCACTGTCACCTTAGGAATGTATTCCTATCACTTTAGAGATGATAGAATCACCTCAAGGGGGGAATCCCAATGATCCTAGGGGGGAAAGAGATGGAAAATGTGATGTATGGATGGATGCCCCTAAAGGTCAAGTTACTAAGTGTGGAAAATGGTTTTGGAGAAGTCTTGGTGGTATCCCAGGGTTTCAATAAGTATTATACCTTGCAAATCCTGATTGTGCCTGCCCAAGACACAAAAAAAATGAAGATACAAGCCAAAGTATATGATGGGCATGCAAGTTAATATTTCTTTCTTGAATTACATCAATTAGTAGAAGTATATATCATATATGAAAATGATAATGAATGATACAAACAAGTTGCTAAAAGTATAGTTGAAAGAACAAGAGATAAACTAGAAACAACTAGGTCAACTCAAGTAAGATAGCATTAGACTTTAGCAATGAAACACGATTGTTACAAAAGACATTTTCAAAAATATTCTGCAGCCTTATCGCTGTAACATACAAGTTATTACAACAAGAATATCAGCCACTAAAACTTCCCCAAAGACTACCATAAAATGAGCTAGGCCTAGTAGTTTATGTGGGCAAACTTTAGGCACCTTTCAGTGGTTGATTCAAGAGTTATTGAGAAGCTTGATTAGGGTTTTTGCAGACCTAATGGATGTAGATGAAGATTTATAACAACAAAAATAATTACTTGAGAAAATATGATTTCCTAGTGGCTCAATCAATCTTGTAAGGAAAATAATTAAATCCAACTTAGACAACCTTCAAATCATAAAATTTCACGTTAACCAATGCAATATTTTATTTCTCCAATGCAATTATACTAGTGCCTTTAGCTATTGGTTTATGGAGTCAAGTAAATAAAGATATAAACAATGTTATCTCCTTGGGGGTGTAAACCCTCTTACACCCCAAGGCAAGCAAATGTTAAGCTAGGAGATACTAGGTTGGTGTAAACCCTTTTACTTCTCCTAGTAAAACCTTGTGCAACAAATAACTTATAGACAAAATTATAGATAAATGGTGGGGTTGTAAATCATTATACTCCCCAAGAAATTTAGCAAATCAAACTTGTGACTAAGCAATGAAGCATCAACAATAAAAATCCTTACCTACCTCTCCTTACCAAGATAAATCCACCATACATGCCAAAGAAAATCTCCAAGAAGGGTAACACACTACTTATTTCACCAATAGCATAAAGAAACCAAGACAAGAGCGTAAGAGAGAAGAGGTTTCCCAAAGAGGGCAAAAATTTCATCCAAGTACTTCTCACAATGAGAGAGTTATTCTATGAACCTTATCTTACCCCTTTACACATAATAATGTTTAATTTTCACTTTTTTACATTAGAAACCCTAAAAAAGATGACATCACCCCTTTAGGGGACATTTTGACACTTTGAGAAAGTCATTGGAGAAGAAAATGGAGGTCTTTGGGGATCCTAGAGCCTCCTCCTCATGTTATAGGGTCAATCCATGTCTCCTTCAGTCAAATCATGCAAAGTGTCAATGTGAAATACCTCAATCACCACAAACCCTAGCCCTAGGTGACATTTGCCCCTCCTAGGCAAGTCATTTGGCATGTGAGGGATAGATTATGTCTTCCAAGGTGTCTTGTAGGAATCCAAAGGCAATTCATCATGATCTGGCATGCGGGCCCTTGACATCCAACCTGTGTTCTTCAATCCCCATGGAAGCCCAAGCTAGGCTTGTTCCTCCAAAATTGTTCACCAAACAAGATCTTGCAAAACAAATACTCGCGTCCTCCAAGGATATCAGGTCAAAATATCATGGTAAGTGAAAACCACATCTAATAAACAAGACACCTAAACATGTGCAAAAAAAATACCTCATCAAATTAAACAAATGCTCCAAGATCCTATACAATTGACCAAGTTTAGGTATGGGAGAGGTGTCATAAAAATGTTATTGGGTAGACCAAGATCCTCAAGTAGGGGATGCTCCCTAAGGATGCCCCTTCAAGTTCATATAATGGATGATGAGGTGGATATGGGTTTAAAATTCATAGGTCAATGAGTTTCATGACATGCAAGGGCTCACATTATCTCATTTATGGGTGCCTTTGTAGGGGTGTGTTGCAGCTTCTTCCTCAATGCAACCTTTTTCCAAGCCCATTTATTATCATTTGTTAATTCATTAATGATCCAAGCACGTGTGCACTCCAAATAGTGAATCAATTATATTGGGGGGTAGTAACACAGTCTCACTTGAAAGAATAGGTCCACAAAGTGCCATAGGGGTAACCATGTAAAGCATTGTAACACACTTGTGTTAGTCTTGCATTCACGCGAGATATTTATTCTATGTTTGATATTGTGCAGGTCTTCAATTCTTTGGAGATAAGCAGTTCATATTTCTCAAGACCTATCTGGGAGATCATCTAGAATGTTTGTATTTGAGTCTCTTATCCTTTGACAACAACCATCCCCCTGGGCCTTTATCCCCTTCTTCCCATGAAATGAGATAAATTCTCTTCTCAGATCACTAAAGTCAAAGGGATTAGAAGAGGGATATATGATGGGAGTGTAATTAATGGAAAGTGGTAAGTATGGTTGGGAATGGGAGGATGATATCTCAAGGGACCCCCACTTGCAACCATTCCCCAAAAGGTGGCCACTTACTAGGAAATCTATGACGCTCACCAAGGTGAAAACAAGGTCAAAAGCATAATGTCCAAGCATATATTCTATAATAAAAAGCAACTCAAATACAACATGTTTAAATGCCTCAAATATTAGGGTGATTACCTACCACAATTATTGACTTGTACCACATGGAGCAAGACCCATATGCCTTCCAGAAGCTAGTTGATGTGGTGGATGCGCTGACAATGGATCCAAACTATGGTGATAGAGCGAGTCTCCATGTGTGCAAGTGGACACTACTAGTCATGTGGTGTCTCGACACTCCATATATGAAACCTGAGGGCCTCGAGACATCATATCCTTAGTTATCCCAGAAAATGGGAAGAACAGGTACATTTCAACCCTTGCATGTCAATGGGAAACATCTTAAGCATTTCTTTTGTTGATGCTTCAACAGTAAAAAAAAAAAAACTTGTACATATCTTTTCTTTTCTTTTGTACATTTTTGTTTTAGTTTTACTGGACTCCATGGCCCAATGTAACTAGAGATTCTAGGTTCTCAGCAACCCGTAGGGGGTCACTGTCCCACAGTTGGAGCCAGATGTTGATCCATTTTTTATGACCAGTCTAGTATTATATGTAGTTACTCTTAGGATTTATTTTACACTTTTCTTAGCCTACTTTTCTCTCTTCTCTTACATCAAAAAATTCCCAAGAACTTAGTTTCTTTCCAAAATGCGGATGCAGAGCCACATAACAACTCTTAAAATCTCTTTTAATTACCTAGGTCCAGGGCCCTGAAATCACCAAAACACTTTAATTTGTTTCCTTTTCCATTTTCTTTGATACTTAGTCAATTTTAAGCGATGCAGATGCGTAGCTACTTAACATCCCTTAACTCTTTTTTAGGTCTCCAGCTTCACAAGTTTGTAGGTCCGCATTCACTTTCCACTTTTCACTTTTTTTCATACTTAGCCATATTTCTCATTATAGAGTGGATTCCTTACCCCCCATCACTTTTCCATTGCTAGTAGGTCCGCATGTCCAGACTTACACAATTCCACATTTCTCCCAACACTTAACCATATTAGCAATTTTAATGTAGGCATTGTCAACCTTTCTCGAAGATTGTTTCACAAGCATTTATGTCCACAACTCTGTAACTCCACAAATCCATGTTATACTCTTAGAATTTTCCCATAAAACATTTTACACCTCCATACTTAACACTTTCCGTCCATCATACCATCACATCACCATTTCCCGTCAAATTAATTACCCCTTCCACATCATCCACCACTCGTAAAAGCATAATGACATTATTAATGCACAATGCATTGATTAAGGGTCGCAATAAATCCAAGTACCATGAAAACTGATGACATTTAAAGCATGATCTACGGTCGATTATGTTACCAAGGTAGTACATAGTGGGAATTTAAATAAAATAAAAATTCCAACCTGTAAGTATTGACAGTAGTGCCAAATTTTTAAAAAGAAGAAAAGATGCCAAGTAAGAAGAAGGAAGTATTTTTTGGAGATACATTGAACACACTAGGTTGTGAAGATCAATAGTTCCAGTGGTCCATGGCATACAAGTACCACAAGTCTCTTCCTTTAGATGAGGATAAGACAAGCCTAATTTGGACCTCAAGAATAACATTGGGAGGATGTGTTCCAGAAGTAACTGATATGAAAGATATTGTTCAATGGTGTGTAGATAAATTTGTTTCTGAACAAATAATAATTCAAATGCAAGGTCATCAAACCATTTCTCTAGCTCCTTCAACATTTTCTAAATGTTACGACTTCCTGCACCAACTATGTGATTCAAGAGTGAGGAAGATGATGAATTTTTGAACCAGCATAAGGGAGGGAAGAGACTATTGAGAAGCTATTTGGAATATCCAACCTATAACCCCGGTACTTTTAGAATCGAGGTAAATTTGCTAAAATACCCGTACAGATAATTTTCTTGGTTATTTTCTTGCATTCTCGGTTTTAAAACTACTATGTTTGTAACAAGAAATGTTATATATGCTATGCATTATGCCTTGCATGGAAAATCTATCATCGGTTGGGGTTATCTCATCTCAAATGAAATTTCTTTTCAACTGAATAACCTCCAAAAGACCCATAAATTTTATATGGATTATTACCTCATTTGCGCCATTTCTTATGGCCATGTTTTTGAATATTTTCTATGTGCAAAACATGTGGATTTTAAGTTAGAACCAATTTATGGTGGTATTCAATTTTGTACAGACATAAATCCTAATACATTTTCTTCCCAATCCACAACAATTTCATCTCAGACTTCAAAAGGTTAATATTCATACAAAGCTCATCAAGGATATCCTTAGAGGCAACTTCCTTCCTCACTGTAATAGGGATTTATGAGTTGTTCGAAGAATTCACTGTAATTATAATATTTGGTATTAAGGAGAGAACTTTCCTTTTACCATTTTATACATTAGATACAATCTTTGTTTGAGAAGTATGCAAGCAATACAAAACTTGGGCCCATTTCTTCCATAAAAAAGGAAAAGACAATTTATACCTCTACCATGGAAAATTAGGGATTGTATTGTTAAACATATAAATCACTTGACTGAGTTGGCGGGATATCATGAACATATGGGGTTGAAGGAAGCCAAAATTTTTGAAGGTTTTTACCCGGATAAAAAATTGACTACACATATGTAGTTAGTGGGGTATTCTTCACACTTCATAAGAGTTGAACTATTTCAATAAGGTGGTAGAGATAATTTGGATCTTCAGGAACTAACGACCTACCAAAATTCAAGCAATTCCATAGAATTAAATAGTAAAAATGAGATATACAAAAAAAATGGTCGAGAAACAACAAACCCTAACTCACCGACAACATCTCAAAGAAACACCATCTAGAATGAAGAGCATAACCAATGGAATGGATACCATAAAAACACCAGTTGGAGGCTCAAACGATGGTGGGGATAAAAACACACCAAGGAAAATCCTTGAGAAAACACATGTCTCATACACTCCTATAAAAAGAAAAATAAATGTATCGTTAATGGAAATAAATGCATCAGAAGTCCAAGAAAGTCCCCGTGCGATGGACGTGGACGAGATCATTGAAGAAACTGATTGGTATATGAAAATACTGTTAGAGATGAGAGAAATCACTGATGATATTATGACTTAGGATCTTGAGATATTTGAAGAAGAATCCATCACTCCGCACCATGAGGCTTACAATCGTGAAACCAAAAAAATATTGCTAGAAAAATTTAATACCAAGAATAAGAAGTCATCTGAATGACGTAAATATTCGATTGACTTGGATGGAGTAGCACCATCTAAAATTTCATACTTTCATGGAGCTACCGGAGATTCATTAAAACAATCAATTGAAAAAATGGAAAGAGAGAATTTGGAACTAAAGAAAAGGGTAAAATAATTAGAATTTACTTTGGTACCAACACCATTGTTTCATAACCTTTAAGTTATATGGAACCTATACTTGAATTGGAGAAGTTCCCTGAAATAAATACACAATAAAAAGGTTCATCAAGTTTATTGCAGGCTGTAAGAAAATGTGTTGGTGATTCCATACAAAAAAGGGTTGATATAGTTTATGAAATTTGGGAGCTTGCCCAAAGTATTGCTAGCTTTTCCTTCAGAATAGAGAATTTCAAAGAATATCCATAGAAAGATTTGGAAAATGATGAAGGATTTTTCAAGGAAGTTGTAAACACATTTTTTGGGCAAATTCTCAAGTTTAAATGAAGCCCAAATAAAGGAACAAAAGCTTTCTGCACCTTACCTTATAAAGCAAATTAATGCATGTTGGTTAAGGAGAATTAAAAAGTTAAGAGAAATGATAAATGAAACCGAGGCCCCAAGGAATAGAGAGAGTGGTATATTTCTTAAACTTGTTAGTCTTACCAATGAATTAAATGGTCCTAATTTATTGATGGATACCATCATCTCAACCAAAGAATATTTAATGGGACAACTTAAAGCACTAAAATTTTCTTAGGCTAACGAATTTACCGAAACGATAGAATTTTCCGAGGATGAAGTTGAAACATGGTTAGTTCAATATATCAACATAAATTATGAGGTAGACGACACATCACATCAATCAAAGCTAGATTTAAGGGAATTCAAAAGACAACTATTTGAGATTAAAACTAAATATGAAATTATCGTGGCACCTTTAAGAGAATACATTGACAAATGATTGAACAAGGCATTAATTGAAGTTATTGAACCAAAAAATAAAGAAAAATTAGAGTGTTTATGCCACATCAACAACAACATGTACCTATAAAGGAGCTATCTACAAGCAGGTGAAATACAATATTTTCCTATTACAGTGAGTCAAACATAAACTCTATCCTTTTATTTTTTCCTCAGTCCATTTTCTGCTACAATCATTTTTCATATTGCCTTTATCTTCTTGATATTCTGTGGGATTTAGGTTGATTCTTGGTTGTCCTTCTTTCATCTTCCAGGTCTTTTCATTTTATGGTCCGTGAGAGACAATCTCAGTCCTCTTTGAAGGATGAATGCATTTTACGTTCTTTAAAGACATTTACTTTTGTATTTAAAGACTCATTATTATTTTTGAGACTGCAAGAGAGCTACTCGGGATATTACATTACTGTATTCTCAAATAATTTGATTAAAATCTTGAGTTACAAAATATTTTATCTATCATAATCTTTTTGGAATTTTATATAATGATAATTTAAAGCTCTCTTTTATTTGTAGTCCAATTTCCATTCTCTCTATTTGTGGTATTTTTAAAGGTTCCGATGAATGTTGTGATGGATATATCAGTCCTTTATATCCTGTATGAAGTTTATCTATTCACATTGTAAATATTGTACATATGAGTTTATTTTAAAATACACTTGGTGCCAAAATCTCAGGTGTTTTTTTCCTTGAATGTGAATGTAAATATTAAGTCTAGTCCTTCTCAAACTTTTGTTTTGTTTCATTTTATTTTCTTGGAATCATAAGAATAAGAGGAGTACCACCTCTCTAAAAATGCAAGGGGATTCATATCCTCGTGAGGTTGACCTTAAGATTGTAAAACAATCTTATATATAACATTGTGTAAAGCCATCACCATTAGTCTTTCAACTTTTATCCAAAATATAATTTTCCAAGAATATGTCACGTTCAACAAGGATATCACAAGTAAGGTTACGACTGCATCAAAATTAATGTAACCAAAAATTTAAGGGTTTGTCACAATTTAAATTATGATTACAATGTATGCTAGGTATGCTATGAATGAAACAATCAATGTAGCAAGCTCCGACAATTTGTTAATCCTTAAACATGTTCATTCACTTGAATCCACACAAGAATGTATCGATGTTGTACTAAATTCCAGTTTGTATTTTGAATTAAGGTCTCAAACATTGTGTGCATGTATGACGAGAAAAAATAAGAAGTCTTGGATGGATTTGAATGTTGGATTTCTATAGTAACTAAGTATGCTATGAATTAAACAATTGTTGTACCAAATGCAATTAAGCAGATCTAGAACGTATTTGTGTAGTATATCCCAATGTACCATTGTTGTTACAATATTCCAATGTGCAATTTAACTTTATATTTCAGACATGACGTACATGTATGACATAATTACAACATTTAAGCATGTATACATGGATTATATTAGATTTAGCACAAAAGTTCATTACTGTAGCAATTCTTCAATAACTAGGCATATATAGAAATTACTCATGTTATTAAAACCACACCAAACACTGAAACAACTTCGGTACATAGCTTTATATTAAGAAATAAGGATAGTAAACACACTAAGAGGATGCTAGATATAGTTTAGGTTGAGGGTGCATGTAAATATTCCAAAAAAAATCAATAATAAGTGAAGGAACACCCTTGCTTTAGACTATACCTAGAACTTGTGCCTCTAAATCAGTTGATAGACACAATGATATGGATCATAATGGCCCTAAAAAAAGGATGTCAATGTTGTAATAACATTGTTTACATGTTCCGATTTGCAATGCATGACAATTATGCTATGAGTGAATAATCACTGAAGCAAACACGTCTACATCTTCAATGCAATACAACCCAAACGTATCAATAGGCATGTGAACCACCCCATCTAAATCTATTCAATGGTTTATGCTATAAATCATGTCAAATATCATTGTCAATAATTGAAAATGTACATGCAACAAAATATGAGTAGTGATGAACACCAACAAATTTTGTTTGTGTAATAAATGGAGCATTTACAAATATTGGAGTAATAAATATATCATTATAACAACAACACATTTAGAGATATTTACAACATATTTTCCCATTCAAATGTTGTACCCGTCACACACACACATCATAATTATTAGCGTTGTAACATAACTCTAGTCAAAATATTTACTAGTAGATGTAACACTATTTGTGTGGGTTTGCACCATTCAACGGAATTTTTTTGATGAGAAAATCATATCACACTATTTAGTCACACCACAAAAGACGACCATGAGATTGAAGTATCACACTATTTAGTCATATGTTCTCAACATCAAATATTAATAATTTCAATTCTTTTTATAACAACAAGATCTATGACATGAATGTGAGGAAATAACCATGTAATCACCAAGTTTGTAATTTCTTTGGAGGGTAGTTAGCATGCAAAATAGTGGACAATTAATAAACAACGATTTCTTCCACAAAAACATTAAGATATGATAACCACCGTGTATAAATATGAATAATAATCAATTTCTTTTGGGAAATTTGGATGTTTATGGAAGAAGTTGAGACATGAAAAGTGAAATTTAAAAAGAGAGAGAATTGTTTTGACTACACGAGCAAATGTAGCCTATGAAGGATTTAACATTATGTCCAATAGATCTAAGAGAAACCTTTAAAGTACTATAACCATATTATCAAGGCTAAATTTATTTATATCGAATGTGAAAGAATAATAATTTTCGTAATGCTAGTAATTGTTTCCCTTGCTAGGTCTAATCAGATCAAGAAAGCAATAGTAAGCGGGGTTTGTTAAAGATCGAGTCAGTGTCAGCAAATAATTCCATTGGAACCAAAAGTGATTTAGAGAAAGATGATAGCATGACCACCTCCCAAAATATTTTGAATTCCATCCCCAATAGCCAAAAACCATGAGCGAAAGTTGGAACAACAACCAAGGATGAAAAAGATATAGGCCTTAAGGTGGATCATTTAAATCCAAGCATATCAAAGAGAAGAGGATGAGGGTTTTATTTTTTTTCTTAAATGATAATATTAAAATTTGTGATTTGAATGGATCATGTTATGAATGAGTTGGCTAATAAATGAACACCGATATTTCTTCATCACCAATGAGCACCATAACCCTAGATTTGCAGCCCATAAATCAATTTTGTCCAAAAATAAGCGGGGAAAAGCAAATAAATCGCATTATACATGTGAAAGTACACATATATGAGAGAATTTCATCACTTCCTTCTCTGTCATGAGAAAATATATCAAATATGCTACAGGGAAGTCCTCCAAACAACCACATGAATGTTTACAACCACTTCAAACAACACACATTCTTGCAGCGATTGTCCCTCCATGAGGTCCTTGCCATCCATCCATGGCTACAAAATGCAGATCGGTTTTTAGGCTATC
>ML778944.1:739302-772534 GCA_009831015.1 Picea engelmannii
TTGCATCTATAAATTAGGGACTTATAGACCACTTGCTTCACCAACATGGATACTTTGTAGAATTCAATTCTGGTCTTTGTTCCCAATTTTATGCAGAGAAATCTATTTTCAAAATGGCTCTAAGGATTTTGTTCTTGATGCAATTCTTAATGCATAATTCTCTTGCCACTATTCTCTAGTGGCACGAAAGGATGGTTCTATTCACAATGCATTATTTACAAACCAATTACTTCACGTACACCACATATTTTAAAAGGAAACCACAACCAATATTCCCCTTCAATTCCTGTAAGTATACTCAATACTAAGAGGCAATATATAATGTTAACCTCGTTGGTAAGTTATGCTCAAATAGATTTTCTAAGCAAGGCTCATATGCAAAATCAAGATTATCCCAATGGCCATTCATTCATAGGTGAAAGACTCACTTCCAAATTTCCTTTATTTATGATCAAATTCTAATTCACTTAACCACCACTCAACAAAGCGATCATGAGATGGTCATTAGTTAACATATAGAAGGGATGGCTCCATGAAAAGGTGGAAATAAAAAAGAAAAATTTCCACACAAATCTATATGCTTTGATGCAAGAACCATTCATTGAAACATAAGTTGAGAGGGAAATTGATTAGTACATGTAAGATATGGCCATTAAGTAAACATGTGTGATAATTGTTATTCAATGCATATGAGATAGTTTCATGGGAACGAGGGATTGAAATAATCCACATGGTATGCCAAAACATATTATTGAACCACCAATGCCATTCGAATGAGAAATAAGTAATTAAAGAGAATGTGTATAATTCCAATGGACTAATCTTTATATGTCATAGAGACCAACCATTACACTATCGAAGGCGCATACCAATGTACATAAAACAATTGTGCAACCTCATGGGGATGAATACATCAATCCATGGTTGTGTACAACATGTACGATTTATGTGTAGTCTCAACAAAAGCATAAAAACGATGTACGACCATGGGGAATGATGAATGGTAGGGTACAACCCTCGTAGAAGATAACCGAACAATGTATCGTAATGGGAAATGAGATTAGGCTATGTATGCTAGTGGGGAAGACAAACATTGTTGTGTATGCTTTAACAATCACTAAATTTCTAATAAAATTAGAAACTAAACTAAAATAATGAAAAAATCAGTTAATGGTAACCATAGATCTCTCATCACACAGTACGTCAAATGGTGATTAAGTCATAGTTGTTGGTATTCATCAATTTATAATGGGGAATGAAATTTTGAGTAACTAACAAAGCTATAGCTAAGAGTTCATTAGTATAACCATTACCACACTTAGGAAAACACATTGAACATGAATAAGAGAAACACAATAAACACGTATGAGATATTCTCACTACACATAAAATTAATCACATAATGGACACATATTTTACCCTAGAAACCCAAATAGGAAAATTAACTTTGAATGGTAGCCTAGTTTTCATTTTGGAAATCTCTAGTTACAATGCAACCCATGGCTCTCTATGTATCCTGCTTCTTGGCCAACAAAAGACCAAATTACCTTTGAGATTCAACTTACATGAATATATAGGAGAGATGGGGGGTAGTTGAAAAGGCAAGAGAGTGACCTTTCATTTCCCATTCCTCTCTCTTTTTCTCTCATATTATTATTTTTTCTTTTTCATTTATTTCATTCTTTCTCACTTTTCACTCATTTGATTTTTCTTTATTGCTTTCATTGTCTTTTATATTTTATCTAACCTTCATTAATTGTTGAATTACAATTGCAGAGACTAATTCCTAGAACCATTTTATTGTTTGAATCCATTTCGGATCACACCTCCCCATTGAGAGGCTTTTTGATCTCCAAAATATTAAAGGAAACCAATCTGGATCAATGTGCCTTCTATTTGATTCTCTAGAACATGGTTCTAACTCTCTCTCTTGGCTATAGATATGGCTTTGGTTCAAGATGCTAGTTACCGACTCTAGTTTTAGCTATGGCTTTGGATTTTGTGCTTGTCTTTCTTGTTCCTGTAGTGTAGAAGTCTTCTCATCATCTCTTATCTCTAATAAATCTTCAGAATCCAAACTCTTCAATTAGAATCCACTCCCATATTCAACATGCAAGTCCCTTTCATTCTTAGACTTGGATATGGTCCATCTTGGTAGCTAATGGAAGACAATTTGAATTTTGGTCTTTGGTTGTTTAGTAAGATATCAAAAATCATATGCCATCATGTAGAAATCCCACAAAAGGAAGTGTGGTATTCCATATTCTATTAGGATCAATTTCTTCTCGACATGGAAACAATTCCTTACTACTGCACATCCTTGCACAACACTCCATCCTTGTAACAATGTCAATCAAATGACAATGTCATGAATTATCCAACCTCCATTTACCACCAATTGCTCCAATTTTTCACTCATTGGTAAGTTAGATCACTGGTTGGTGAGTCATTCTTCAACCATATTGCAATGAAAGAAACATTAACCCATGCCTGAAATCCTTATCTACTCTCTCCTGCTTCCATGAAAGAACTTCTTACCTCATTGCTGACATTGACCTCTTGTTATTGCAAATTTGTAGGAAACTTTTTCTCTTTGGGATGTCAAGGCAAGGAGATATTCATCTCCTTTAGTCTTTACTTTCCATACTCTTCTCTTGGATGCGTGGTTTTTGGAGTGCAACTTCAGATGAATTCACCAACACTTTTATTCCCAATATCCACTCAATTTGTAGTGGTGGAAAAATTCTTGGCATTAATGTATGGACTACTTGGCATGCTCTTTCGCTCGATATGATTTTGAGTTCATTGTTGCATTAGAGAATTCTTTTTACTATTATTTCCCTGAAAACAATCTATCTTGTGGTATGTAGCTTGCTTCTCCCAGCAATATGCCTTAACATGGCCTTTCTTCCCACAAAATAAACATACTTTGGAATACTAGTTTTTGGCAACTTTATAGAATTTCTTCTCATAACAATGAAAAATAAGGGGTGTCTAACTTGATGCACATCTCTTTCCATTTGTCTTCTTTCTATGAATGATTGACTTGTTGTTTCTTTCAAGTGCTAGTGTAGACTAAGAATTTTTTCTTTCCTCATCATTTCCTTCTGCAATTTTCCACAAGAAGAATGAAGTGGTAGTGTGATGCCATCTTCATTTGTTGTTGCCCCTTCTTCTGAAGAGAAGGTCAATTTTGAATTTTTCTTTGCATTCACAAAAATGATCTTGGTGCTCATGGATTTTCCCTCTCTTCCATCAAAAGCTAGGCCTTCATGCTTGACCCTCTATTGAGCCAGAATAGGGATTAGTATGCCTCGTCTTCTCTTTCCTAGCCTTTATCCATCATAGCTCGTTTTATTTAACAATTTAAAACCAATTCCCTTGGTATGCTTTTCAAATTGATCAAATTACTCTTGAGAAATGTTTAAGGAAGGCGAGCTTACCAAAGTTGTCTTATTCATTATGCTAACCTCAATAGTGGAAATGGAAGGTGCCATTTCTTTCTTGATCTCTTGGATAACTACTTGTAAATTTTCCAACACTTCTTCCTTCTATGCCAACTCTCACTACAACTAAGACATCAACTGAGTGAGTATATCCTCCTTCCATATATTCATTTGGATGACATTCTCTCCCAATTGCACAAACTAAAATCTTCTCTTGTCCCGATATCCCAATACTATAGTGAGGGAGTCTTGGCATTAATAAAACAACTTCTTTAGTAATGGTAAAAATTTGAGAGAGGTACCAAGTTTCTTTTCCATCTACGCCATCCTCTGGTCATACATTTGGACATTTTACTTCAAGTTCTTGTTCTCTTCTTAAATTTGAACATTTATGGCCCACAATTCTTCCAAAATTTCTCTTTTCTTTTACCCATGCTGATTCTATGTGCTCTTTCAAGTTTTTGGAGTTGCATCATGGTCAAGGATTCAATGGCTATGATATTGTATGATCCAGAAATGATGCAATTGTATCTCACTTGCTTCACCAACACAAATACTTTCTAGAATTAACATTTGGTCTCTGTTCTTTGATATGGATTTATGAGCGGAACAAAATGAATAATGAGTGAACAATAATTCTATTGAATAAATAAAATAGGTTGAAACTGTAAAACTGCAGAACTAAAAACAACTTGCTCGAATGGTGGTAGCTATATTTGAGAAGAGATGTGGCTACTACACACATCTGTTTGAGAATAATCATTACAATGAGGCTCCAAAGGCCTTTTTAACATTACTCATGAATTCCAAAACCATAGACATTCAAAAACCTAACCCTAGGAGATGAAACGCCAAAAGTTATGTGGGCCCCAATGGATAAGTTGGTACTTGAACTTCCCAGGGTTGTACCTTTTGCATACGACCTCTACTTTAGGCACGTGATAGCCCGTTGGAAAGGTCTTTTCGAGAAATACACATTACACTATCAAAATATGACTCCATATATATTTTGATTGTGGAAAGACAAAAAAAACTATTTAGGGCCCCAAAACTGCCCTGGAAGTACAAAAAGATGTACTGACATGAAAACTTCCAAATAAACCAGTTTGAATAGGTGGGAAGCCACCAATATCTACCTGGATGTTGTGTAGGGTTTCAGGATAGCCTCGAAAGTGCAGAACGAAAAATTACAAAGAAATGTCATCATTACAGAGAAACATGCTGAACTTAAAAACTGTCAAGAGGAGCCAGTTGGAATAGGTGGGTGGCCAACAATATCCATCTGGATCAGTCCTCCCCCCTTAGGAAGAAATGGTCTCCATTGCGTTGAATTCCCCCATTAGGTGAGGAAATTTCTACTGAATTTGGCTCTGAGTGAGCCACTTTCCTTGCTGTAGGAGCTTCCTTTCCTTGACAACCCGATAAAGCTGGATCCTCTGCTTGTGAGTTTCGTTGACCTGTGTATCCACTATATGATTAGTGGATGCATGTTCCATGTAGTCAGGGTTGAGATTTGTTGGCATCAATTGTTCTGCGATCTCCGAGGTGTCCAATAATGGTGGAAAATATGGCTAGAGGAGGTCCACATTGAAAACTGGGTGCAATCCAAGGAAAGGGGGAGTGTTGATCTCAAAAGAATTGTCACCCACAACCTTGGTGATAGTGTAAGGAACATAGTGAAGTGCTCAAAGCTTCCGATGGAGACCTGTAAGGCATTATTTCTATAAATGTAACCAAAATTTGTCTCCCACTTGAAACTTGAGTGGTACCCGGTGTTGATCATGGCACTGCTTGTACTTAGCATTGGTTTTCTACAAAATATCATGGACCTGTTGGTGGATGTGTTGAATCTGCTTAATGAATATGGTGGCTCTATCAACTTCATATTGAACATGGGAAGATTTTGTGTGTGTGGTTGCAAGAGGCAATGCAACATCAATGGGACCTAAGTTTTGGAATCCCAACCCCACCTGAAATGGGCTATGACCGATGGAGATATGAAGAGCCCTGTTGTAATTTTTCTAAAGATAGGGAAGACTCTCATGTCATGTACATAGATGCTTAGAGTTATACATGTGGAGGATGTGCACAATCATCCGATTGACGACCTATGTTTGGCCATTGGTTTGAGGGTGGAAGAAAGTGGATTTAGTGAGCTTGGTGCCCAAAAGTGACTAGATACTCGACCAAAATGTGTTGAGGAACTTGCTGTCCTAATTAGAGATGATGGTTTGTGGTATCCCAAAATGGACCCACACTCATTCTAAGAAGATCTTGGTAGTATCTTCCACTGTGATGCTCTTTTTGCAAGCTGTGAGAATGGCCATCTTCAAAAAATGATCAACCACCAAAAATATACAATCATTTCCTTGCTTGGTGGACAGAAGGCTAGACATGTAGTCCATTGAGATGGGTTCCCAAGGCCTCTCGGGAGTAGGAAGAGGGGTGTATAATAATTTCTTATTGATGGCTGGCTTGAATATGGCACATGCAATGCAATATCTGATATACTTGCTAATGTCATGTCAAAGTTTTGGCCAATAAATTATTTTCTGTAGAATGGCCATGATTTTCTCCATGCCAAAATGTCTTGCCATCTAACTGTAGTGAGCCTCCCAAATAAACTTTGCACGCTCAGTTGTAGAAACATAGAGGTGGCCCATATGGCATAACAATCCATCCTAGATGTGAAAATCGGTGACATTCATGCTTGTACCCAAGAGTTGATAGGGGATGGAAAAGTCATGATCTCGTTGATAAAGTTGGGGCCACTCAGATTCCTTGTGCCCATAGGAATGAAGCATGGTGCTGAGTGCAACCACGAGAGGTCGATTGAGGTAGTCAACAACATGATTTGTGATCCTTGTCTTAAAATTGATGTTGAGATGGAACTGTTGCAGGTATGTGGACCACTTTTGACGGAGGTTGTTCTGCAACTTCCTCTATGTCTGTATGAACTATAGAGGCTTGTGATTAGTGTGGATGATTGACTCCTTTCCAAGAATGTAGGTTTTCCATTGATGGTAGACTTGCGTAATGGAATACATTTCCTTTTCACAGGTGGGGTATTTCCATATGGTATATTAGAGTGTCTCACTATGGTATGCTACTGGATGATCGCGCTGAGTGAGAACTACGCCTACAACATAGTCTAATGCATCAGTATCAATATCGAAAGTTTTTTTCATATCGGGAAAGAAGAGTACTGGAGCTGAGTAGAAGATATGTTTCAGATCATCAAATGCTCATTGTTGTGCCTTCCCCCATGTGAAATTTTCCCTGCCATCGCCCTTGGTCACTTGGTTAAGGGCCCATGCAATATGGGAGAATCCAAAAACAAACCATCGGTAGAAGTTGGAAAGTACCAAGAAGCTTTGAAGCTTGATTAGTGTAGTTGGGGCTGGCCAGTCATGAATGAATTGGATATTAGTGGGATCCATGTATACCCCATGCTCATCAATAATGTAGCCCAAGTATTGGACCCTGTTCATGCCAAAGGAGCATTTTCCCAAGTTGGCATATAGCTTGTTCTACCGTAGAGTGCTCAACACTTGTTGAATATGATGCATATGCTCCTCCCAAGTTCTCCTGAAGATGAAKATGTAATCTAGATATACCACCAMAAAATAGTTGGTGAAGGGTCTCAATACATCATCCATCAACCTCATGAAAGTGGCTGGTGCATTTTTTAAGACAAAGGGCATGACCAACCATTTGAAGAGACCTTATTTATATTTTAAAGTTGTCTTCCATACATCAATCRACTTGATGGGAAACTAGTGGTAGCCAAACTTTAGGTCAATCTTGCTGAAGAACTTTTCCCACTTGAGTTGGTCAATAAGGTCATCAATTCAAGGAATTGGGTACCAATTCTTGACTGCGATTTTGTTTAATGCTTTGTAATCAATTCAGATCCACCAGGTCCCATCTTTATTTTTCACCAGTACAATCCATATTCTGGAAGGGGAGGATCTGGGTCTGATGTATATCCGAAAACATCTTTTAACGACAATGGTTGAGTTTTAAAACATGTGTTAATTAACCATTTAGGAAACTGATGAAAGAGGAAGAATTATAGATGAAACATAGTAGCCATAATGCAATATACAAATCTAGGAATAATAATTAAGAAACAACAAACCATAACAAGATAAGTTGATAACGGAGTTCGACAATATCGCCTATGTCTTTGGGCCTTTGTCTCAATGGGTGAGGCTTTCTTATTTATGTTCAAAGCTTTAAAATTACATCATAATAGTTCCAAAAGGATTACAAACTGATCTGGTTGTGTTCTACCAGATCTCAAGAACCCAAAAAAACCGAAGGCACTGAAAATGAATGAACGGATCTCCCAGAAATGGCCCGCAAAGGTGCTCTCCTTAATGGATTCCTTGCATAAAAATGGCTTTGGCTCAACAATTCTTCAACATTTTCCTATTCTGAACCTCCCCCATGGCTTCAAGAACCTATGGTTTATATATAATTGAAGTGGGTAACAACCTCCCAACTTATCCCCAAGATCTGGCCTAAAAAAGGGCCCAAGATCCTCCAAAAATGGACTAAATGCCCCCAAACATGCTGCAAATCCATTAAAAAATCATAACATATCGTAAAAAACCCACTATTTGGCAAATAATTAGGGAAGAACCCCATATTCGTGGGCCCCTGGTCATATAGTGACCTCCATGTGTCCGTGTGCTATTCTGGTGTGCTGTTTTGGTCCTTAAGCCTCGATCCCTGGTCACAATCGTGGCCATATGGATAAACATTACACCTCCACACACAAATGGTTAGACTTGGCCCCTGATTCCCAACGCCTTGGTCAGCGGGCTATCCCGACCAACCGGGTGCCTATCCATACACATCCTCACAAGGTATAGCCAATGATTATATGTTATATGGTCATGTGGCAAGTGGTTTGTGCTAGGGATACATATATATCCGCACCAATACATAAGAGCTAGGTTATATGGTTTGTAAACGAACACGGGTTAGGGCCTAGCCCCAACCCTTTACCTCTCCACCATATACAAAATTGCAATTTAAATATAACATTTCCACTATAATGGTTAAGTAACAATGTGGGCGAGCTGGTAGCCCAACCCTGCCAAAGCTCTCACACGAACCTGAGGTCCCGATTTCGATTCCCGTTGAACCCATAAAATTTTACCAAAACGACCAATGGAGGTGTGCCATGTGGTAGCCCATGACTAGGCCACGTGGCACCATCACAATTTCCCACAATCCATCCATGTTTCAATAGATAATTCGATCATGTCATCCAACACTGCCCAGTCAACACCTGTCCACGTCAGTGCCACGTGTCATATGAACCTGCCATGTCATCTCGTGCCACGTGTCACCCTTGCAGTGGTGAATTGTGTCACAATATGACTCATCCACCTCTCTTCCCATTTAGAACCACTGTACCTACCACATCACTATACGACCGTATGGCCTGTACAGTCAACTGCCACGTCAACATTGTACGTACTGTACAATCAACATTTTTTTTGCCTGTTTGAAGAAATGAACAGGTTGCGATATATTTTGCATACAACATCCATTTGAGCCCGTTCAAGTTGTGTTGGGTTCATATCGACAAGGCCTACACACATCTCCGTTTTGGAGCCATTTTGAGCACTTTTATTTTTAGGCCTTCCAGGACCAATTTTGGTCCCAAGATCCAATTTTGGATCACACCTCCACACTAAAGACCTTTTGGTCCTCCAAAAGGTTACAGACCAATCATCAAGTGTGAGATAAGCCACCCCACTTATTCTCTATCTTTAAACTCTGTCCTGTGCACCTGTCTCATCAAGATCAACTGTAAAACAACCATAATAATTGACATCATATTGTTAGCGACTTGTACTCTGTCACATCTTACTCAAGCCACTATCATCCATGTTGAAAAAATTACTAATGATAACATCATAAATATGACTGCAAATGAGATAATATGTTTGTAATATTTTCACGACATTAGCTTATCTTGAAGCAAAGTGTGATTGATCTTCCATTCTACAATCATCTCCTCTTCTTGCTTAAGATCAATTACTTGATTTGAAATAGTTATAGGTGTGTTTCTTGCATAAGCTATCTTTCTTAATTGTTCCATTGTTTGAAGAGTTTGATTTTCTTTTAAGTGATGAACATGTACGACATGTTCTTTTCTTGCTTTGATTAAGTGACATTGATTTTGTTCCTTGTAGAAGATTGCTTTGCAATCATACAAATAAGGACTGTCTAAGACCATTCCACATTCATTGAGTGGCACCACATCACATATTACCTTTTCCACAAACTTAGATGAAATTGCAAACTTTAATGTGCAATGCTTTGTTATGTGCAATTTATGATTGTTGCTTATCCATTTAAGTGAGTAAGGCTTATGATGCATCTGAGTGTTTAATCCCAATTGTTTAACCAATTCCTCTGAAATAAAGTTAGATTGAGATCCACTATATATCAATGTGTCAACCTTAGTATGCCTCATTATGACCCTTAAATGAAACAATTTACTTCTAGAATCAAATCCATCACCAATTTTACCTGCCAAACCAATCATGGAGTTTTTAGATTCATCACCCGAATCCAATCCCAAGTATGTTGGTCATGTTGCTGCTGCAACTGTTTTCCTCCCTTTCCTCTTTTTGAACCACTTCGGTCTCTTCTTGGGATGTAATTTCCAACAATGGTCCTCATCATGCCCTTCTTTCTTGCAATGCTTGCAAGAGGGATTCTCTTCCTTTCTTTCCACTAAATTTGCCTTTTTGTCATAACACTTCCTTTTGTCCTCTTTTATCGAAGACGATTCCCCTGATACACCAACTCCTATTTTCCCAGCCTCAATGTATGTTGCTTGAACATACCTCATCAACATTAGTAGGTCCAAACATAAATACAGTGTTATGAATATGTGCAGGTAAACCTCCTATATACTTCATAAGTGTTTCTTGGGTATGTAAAGGAGTATCTAACATCAATGCCATTTTACAAAATCCATCTGTGTATTCTTGCATTGTTTGTCCTTTTCTTAGTTTAATACTTTGACATTCAATTAAGGCCTTCTCTTTATAACCCAAAGCATAAAATTGCTTTCTAAGTGCAAAAACAAAAAAATTCCATGATGGAAATACATTACCCATTTGTTGTGTGCCATTTTGCAACTTGCTTTGCCACTAGATGAGTGTTGTGCCTGCAAGTCGAAGAGATGCCAACTTGATTTGAGTGGCCTCATCTTTGATTTTTTGCACATTGCAATAAACCTCCATCTCTCTGACCCAATTATCAAGCCTCTCTGCATTGACCTCACCATCATACATAGGTAATTCAAATTTCACATCAAGCTTAAGTAAAGGCATTTCATTTTTATGTTTATGGGAATGTTTTCTTGCGGTGGATTTAGAACTTGAACTTGAAGAAGAAGGAGTTTATGTAGAAGAAGGAGGTGAAGGAGGAGTTTGAGGAGGATCCTCTCCTTCTTCATTTTTGACCTTTGAATATTCACCTAAAACTGGTTTCTTCCGTTTGAAGTAATCCTCATATAGAACCTTCATCATCTCCGAAATGGTGAAGAAAGTCTTTGGAAACTCTTTCTCATCATGAGAAAGTCCCTCTTCCAATGCCATCTTCTCACTTTGAGAAGTTCTCTTTTTAAACCCAATATCAGAATTATCTTCAACAAGGTCACCTTCACCACGACTAAACTTTTCCCTGGTAATCATGCAAACTCAAAAACCAACCGTCAACTAGCTCTGATACCACTTGATCCGAAAAGATCTTTTAATGACAATGGTTGAGTTTTAAAACATGTGTTAATTACCATTTAGGAAACTGATGAAAGAGGAAGAATTATAGATGACACATAGAAACCATAATGAAATATACATATATGGGAATAAGCATGAAGAAACAACAAACCCTAACAAGAGAAGTTGATGACAGAGTTCGACAATCTCGCCTATGTCTTTGAGCCTTTGTCTCATTGGGTGAGGCTTTCTTATTTCCGTTCAAAGCTTTAAAAGTACATCATAACAATTCCAAAAGGATTAAAAATTGATCTGGTTGTGTTCTACCAGATCTCAAGAACCCAACAAAACTAATGGCACTGAAAACGGATGAACGAAGCTCCCAGAAATGGCCCACAAAGATGCTCTCCTCAATGTCTTCCCTACATAAAAATGTCTTTGGCTCAACAATTATTCAACATTTTCCTGTTCTGAACCTCCCCCATGGATTCAAGAACCTCTGGTTTATATAGACTTGAAGTGGGTAACAACCTCCCAACTTCTTCCCAAGATCTGGCCTCAAAAAGGGCCCAAGATCCTCCAAAAATGGACTAAATCCCCCCAAACATGCTGGAAATCCATTAAAAAATCATAACATATAGTCAAAAACCCACTATTTGGAAAATAATTAGGGCACAACCCCTTATTCGTAGGCCCCTAGTCATATATAGCCCTCCATGTGGCCTTGTGCTAGTCTGGTGCATTGGTCTGGTCCTTAAGCCCCAACCCTTGGTCGGAATCGTGGCCATATGGCCAAACATTATACCTCCATGCGCAAATGGTTAGACTTGGCCCCTAGTTCCTAGCGCCTTGGTCCACGGGCTAGCCCAACTGACCAGATGCATATCCATACACATGCACATAAGGTATATCCAATAGTTATATTTTATATGGTCGTGTGGCAAGTGGTTTTCACTTGTGCTACATATATATCCGTGAAAATACATAAGAGCTGGGTTATATGGTTTTCAAACGACCGCGGGTTGGGGCCTTACCCCAACCCTTTACCCCTCTGCCATATACCACATTACACTTTAAATATAACATTTCCACTATAATGGTTAAGTAACAATGTGGGCGGGCTAGTAGCCCGACCCTGCCAAAGCTCTCGCCTGGACCGGAGGTCCCGAGTTCGATTTCCTTTGAACCCAAAACTTTTACCACACCGACCAATGGAGGGGTGCCACATGGAAGCCCATGACCAGCCACGTGGTACCATCGCACTATCCCACAAACCAACAACGTGTCAAGATATAATTCGACCATGTCAGCCAACACTGCCCAGTCAACACCTGTCCATGTCAGCGCCACGTGTCGTACGAACCTGCCACGTCAGCCTGTGCCATGTGTCACCCTTGCAGTGGTGACACATGTCACAATATGAGTCATCCACCTATCTTACCTATCAGTGCCACTATACTTGTCATGTCAGTGTACCACTGTACAACCTGTACAGTCAGCTGCCACATCAACATTGTACGAATTGTACAATCAACATTTGTTTTGCCTATTTGACGAAATGAAAAAATCATGATATCTTTCGCATACGATGTCCGTTTGAGCCCGTTCAAGTTGTGCTGGTTTCATATAGGTGAGGTCTATGCACAATTTGTTTTTGAAGCCATTCTGAGCACTTTGATTTTTAGGCCTTCCTAGGCCCATTTTGGTCTCGGGATCCAATTTTGGATCATATGTGCCCCTTTTGAAGAAAATCTTGGATCTGATGCTTGATTTCATCATTTTCCATCAACGAGTGATGATAGGATAGTCCATTAGGTAGAGGTGCACTGGGGGTTAGATCAATTGGATGCTTGACTTGGCAGTGCGTCGATACCTCAGTGGTTGAGGAGAAGATGTCTCTGTACTATTCCATGATTTCGTCCACTTTATTTTGTTGCAAAGAGAGGCTCTATGTAGAGGTCACATATGTGGTGAAAACCTTCTTCTTACTATGAGCACAGATCACAAAGAAGATGAATTTCCCAGTCTGTGAAATGACCTTACTACATTTCTTAGTAGAGATTAAATAAATAACAGTAGGCGGTGCTACCTTTGGTATCCTGTACAATTTTATACCCAAAGTAATAATAACACTATGAGGTCTAGAATCATACACATCAAGTCACTTCCAAAAATATGTTTTTCCTAAAATAACATCACAAACTTAAAGGGAATTAATATCACATAATACCTCATCTTTGAAGGGCTTGATTCCATAGGGTAGACGACATTGTTGGCTGACGCAAAGATATCTTCCTTGGCGAAGCCAACCGGTGGTGTAAGGATGTGGGTGCGATGTCATTGACAGGTCCAATCACTTGATGACATGATGTAGGAGCATCTCTCCACCTCGGCACATGCCATTTGATTAGCATGAGTGGTGCGCATTCAAGGAAGGGAGATGTGTCACCCTCTCATTCTTCCTTCAAGAATCTAAAGCGTGATCAAGGAATTTAGTGCCAGCAGGTTGGAAGAGCCAAGTTGTGCCTTTTCATAAGCTGGAGATAAGGTCACAATTAAGTGGTTGAAAATAAGAGGGATATGCATCCGATTCAGATCAAATTTCCATCATTGTAATCTCCCTCGGTAGTCAGGTGTTTTGGATGGTCATTAGACACCACTAGTTTAGTTTGGAGGGAAAATCGTCAAGCCCCTCTTGTATAAATGTTTGTATTGTATGCCCGATAGATACGGATGGAATTTGATGAAAAATCATTATAATTCAAGTTGGAGAGGTTGATGAGGGTTGAGACTCAGTTGTAGTCTGGACTCAAACATTTGTAATTTGACATTCTGCCATTAATAGAAAAGGAACAATTTTTCCTGTTTATCAATTTCTGTGTAATGGATGTTTTGTTGTGAATGTCATTCATATGCATTTGAGATATAGATGTACGTTAGAAATCGTCTACAGGGATAGAGAAATAATTTTCTATCTGTGAGTGTGTTGGATTAAGTCTATTTCTCTAAGCTAAGTGCAAGGAGTGCACGACAGAGGGTGGAAAATATATGAGCCGATGCAAGGAGTGCATGCTTGAACTCAGTGGAGTCAGAAGAGAAGCTACCAGGAGGGAAAACCAGGATAATTCACATACTCGTGAGGAAATTGCAAGGTGGTTGGGTACCTTAGAAAGAAAGACTGTGCAGGAGGAAACACATTGCATAGTTACTGAACACTCTGTAACACTCTGCCAGGAGGGCATTGAGCTAGTACGAGAGTGTATAAGAGAAAAATATTATAAAGTGTTGGAATCCTTAAGAGAATCCCAGGGTTGTTGAACACTCTGAGGAAGGAAGAATTTGCAAGAGTGCATAGACAAAGGAAAGGAGATTCCTTAAGACTTCCAAGTAGGTTAAGGGAGAAGTTGTCAAAAGGACTAGTCGAGCGCAAGGAGTGTGCCAAGGATACTGTAAATTCATCTTACAAGATCAAGAGGAAGGGCATTAATTTTCTAGGAGGGCACAGGAAATATCTCTAAGGGACACAGAGGAACTAGGAACCTTGAAGGTTTTCAAGCCGAGCAATGTTGTAGAAGAGTTTGTGCATAACTCTGCAAGGAGAGCAGAAGAAGTTCGAGAACAACCTAAGTCTCGAAAAGGAAAATTTTGCTAAGTGTGAAAAAGGGGGTTGAGGACTTGCAAAGTCCCAAAGACCGTGAAATTTTCCATCATTGGGAGGAGACATGTGGCAGAAGGTCGAGAGATTCGGGAGTGGGAGCTCCGGGAGGTTTTCCAAGAGAAAACAAAGATCTTCGCAAAACCGCAAAGAGCGGTTTGAATCCATACCATTGTATCTGGAAGGGAGGCATGGAAGTAATCCTCACAAACTAGAGGAGTAGTTATTTGGGATATATCGAAGGAGAAAATCGAGAGAATACCCAAAGAGTCGGGAGCCAAAGCAATCCTAGGCATCCATTTGGATAGGACACGTGGAGTTGGATTGACACTTCACTGATTCTCAAATTGGGAGAGACAGAGATAGGAGAAGTAAAATTTCCTGAAGCGCAGATTCGCAGAATAGATCATAACCATTGACTATGAAAAGAACGTGGAATGTAGATCTAATCCTGGAGAATTTGTCAGTTCGGGTATCGGGAAAAAGGGATAAAAGAGATAGAAAAATCTCTGAAGCATGGAGTCACAAAGGGAGTTGGCCCACGATCGTAGTTTGTGGCCATGTGCAAGGAAGGGGCCTAGCATAGAGATCTAGAATTTGTTGGCGTTAGGATTTGAACAACGTTAAGGAGAGGGCCCGCAGGTGCCATACAACCTACGCAAAAAGGTGGAAGGGCCTATGCCAAGTTAAATTGGTTCCCATCAGGAGCCTGATGAGACAATTCAGCTCAGTGACTTGAATGATCTTAGACTGGGAGGTCGAGTAGCCCTTTGGAGGGAAGGGGGTCTACGCCATGAAATCTGTTGAGATCAAGTTCTTCTGACTGCATCTATTGACAATTAAATGAAGAGGATCCCCTTTACCCACATCTTCGAGTGAAAGAGGCATTCCCCTTCCTTTGTTTATTCTGGTTTTCTTGAATGGAAATTAGTGGTATAGACAATGGTGCTTGGTTTGGCATTGATAATCTTCTTCCCTCCTTCTGGATTTGATTTGAAGTCAGAATCTTCCTCTGACTCAGAAGATTTCATCTTGGCCACCAATGACTACTTGGATCAACATTCTTCGGTGTTGTTCCAAGATATTTTATGGTATTCACAAGCCATAGTCCAAAAGACAAACATCTACTCCTGCTGAGAAGACTGTGTACTCAAATTCAAGCAAAAAGAAGAAGATTACGAGAAGTGATAAATCCATTCATATTACTAATAAAACAATTAAAGGTGGTCCCTCACAACCTCCTGATAGATAAGTTTCTCCTGTGGCATAAACTACACCTATGGAGATATCATCAAGTAAAATAAGGAGTCTAAAGGGTAAAAAATTGTATTTTCCCCACCTGTTACTGCAAAAATAGAGAAGCCTAGAAGACCTTTCATCGTATCAACAACTAAGCAACATGTTCCTATGGAAGAGGGTATAACAGAATCCTCAGCTCAACAAAAGGATAAATCTCAGCCTTCCAAGAAACCAATATACATTATTGATATCGACACTCCTCCTCATGAAATTAATCCTACTTTCAAAAGACTCAAGAGGCAACTTAAGGTTACAAGAGCTGAAAATGACAAATTGAAGAAGGAAAATATGGAGGCTCGAATCAAGCTAAAGGATATGTTAGATTTATATGAGAAGACTATTGATAAATCAAGATACTTGGCTAAGAGGTCTCTACCCCTTCATAGGCATCTTAATAATGTGTATAAACAGAAGAGACCTTGCAAAGATGATATCATGAGATTGAAAGCAGAATTGCAACCTTTCAAAGAGTAGGTAGCAAAAAGGAATTTGGATATATTAGCTAGGGTGGCTACTAGAAGGAGTACCAAGAAAAGATGAATACAGGATATGATTTTTATATCAACATCATTTTTTTCCATGGTTCACTTTTTTGCACATACTTATAACTTGAGTAATGATTATTGTATTGAGTTGAGGTTACCATATTCATATGATTTCTGTAAAGGTTACTCCATGTTTCATAAATTTGTACCAGGCTCTGGAAGGGTTTTCCCAACTTCTTGTGCAAGTTTTAAAAATTTGGAATCATTTTGGAGGTAAAAAAGCATCTACAGGAAAATTTGCAGCACGTGAACCCAAAGGTGTTGCGAACTAGTTGTTTTAGGACAATCTATAGCACAAGTGTTGCGAACTGGGTGTCACACATATTTTGAGTTGATAAGGATTGCCAGGTGTCAGGTTGAGCTAGGACAAAATTTTTAAAGATCAATTGCACATCAAGGGCCACCTGCCTCAAGGATATGCCTGCAGTAAAACCACATGAATTAAGTTGTCAATAGTTGTTTTTAATGATGCCAACATTTTCCTGGAATATAGAATTCTAGTTACATTTCTGTTGTGCACCTAGTGCCACTCCTTTCTTAGGCATATAATCCTATGTAGTATCTAGGTGGTGAATTCTAGAGATATTTTTGGATATTTTGTTATTTAAGATGCATTGTAACTCTATGAGAAGGTTCGAATGGTTAGACAATGAGGCTCTTATCTTTAGTTTCAAACTGTAACAAAGTTTCCTGATGTATGTATCGAACTCAAGAATCTTTAATAGTGAATGATCAGTTTCCTTTCCTACTATCACATATGTTTCTATCTCAGTTTGATGTTAGTTGTTGTTGAATGATTCATCATTATGCTTGTTCCTTACTACAATAAATGATTTATTGTTGGTAATTCATGCAAGTATGATCAAAGTGTTCTCTCTTGTTGATTAAGAGGTTCTTATTCAATGAAATTTATTCTATATGTGTTTCAGAAGTACTTGATGTAACCTGATGCATGCATTTCATTTTCCTTGCTAAGTCTTTTATCTTCCAATTGATATCTCTAAACATTGATCTGAAGACATTCAAAGCCTTTCTTGCTGGTGTGTATTTCATGGAGGTTTTGTGTTGATATCATAAACTGAGTATCACACCCATTTGCTACACATTGAAAACAATAATTATTCAAATTTTGATCGGTATTAGGCTTACACCTACAACAGTCTAAGTGTGAATTATAGTGCTAATAGTTGTTAATACTACAAAGTGGTTGATTTTGGCTGAAACTTCCCTTGAACATTGTGAGGCATGACAAATGACTTGGAAACATTAACTTGATGAGATATAGACCAAAAAATATTGCGACAATAACTGGGGCACTCTTCGGGTGGGCCAAAGGAGTATAATGACTCATAGGATTTGTATGACTCAAAGAAAAGAAATTCACCCAACTATAAGACAAGACGCAAAAAGGTGCCATGTTCGAGGGTGAAAACAAACAATTGCCATAATTCTTTCCAAAAAACAGACCCACTTCCCTTCAAATTTCCCCCCAGCGTGAACGATGATCACCTTTTTATTTTTTAACAAGCTTGAGGAGGATAACACATGCTTGATGTAGCTCATCTTCAATGAGTCCCTCATCACATGTTTAACGAACTTGAAGAGCGAGGGCTTCAGTCCCATATGGGTCCTTCAATGTATAATTTTATGAGTCTAGAGAGGGTAAAATCAACAGTGTTTTCATGTTTAGAGAGTATGAAAATAACTTAAAGGAGACTCCAAGGGTGTTCTTTTTTGTAAATTTAGTCCCCCGAGACTGAAAAAGTATAAAACAATACAAGAGAGAACTCTTCTAGTCAAGATTGAATAGAGTATTCATTTTTTGTAGTTAGTCTTACGAGGCTAAAAAAGGGATAAACTACCACTCGAAATACAACTCTTATTTTTTAATGAGCTTGAAAAATGACAAAACATGCTCTAATAAGTAAGGTCTCCGAAAAGGAAAAAGTCTCGCCTCTTCAAATCCTGCACAAGTAGGAGATGACTCGATGGAACCAAGGTCAGAAATATCCATAAATTCCATTAAATAATGTTTACACTCAAATAAATAACTTGTATGGAAGAAAAAATACAATGTGAACATAACAAATAACTAGTTCCAATGGATTAAACAGAAACTAGTGAAAATACCTAGTCTATTTTACCTCTTAGCTTTGCCTTGTTGAAAATTTCCTCCTTTTAGGGAAGATCTTGGATTGCTGATTCCGAGAGATGCATGAGACCATTTTGTGATTCGTTTGAAGTAGGTTAGACCTCTCACCACTCTCTTTCATTTCATTGTGCTCTTATGTCATTTTGTGCAAGTTTAGGATATATTTGAGTTGAATTGGGGCTCTCTTAGCGTCTCTAAAGATCATCTCTTCCACATTACATCATGAGGAGCGATGAAGTAGAATTAATTTCCATATATGTAACTAGGAGGGAGTGATTATTTCCATGTAACCCCTTATCAGGGGGCGATAGGCGCAATTTCTAGTTTTTTTTTTGCAAATTGATGATCAAGAAAGCACTAATTGGGCTCAAATTTGGACTAATGATTCTTCTTGTGATGTGCATAAGGTTCTTGGAAAAAATGATTGAATGGAAAGAGAGATAACATGAAGCCAAAGACATGGCCACTTTGCATGACCCAAAAACCATAGAAACACTAAGGGACTGCAATTTACTCAAATTCTTCAAGACTCAAAGCATGAGGAAACAAACACTTCTTTTGGAGCGTATGATAAGGATGTGGGATGTAAATCAAACACTCTTTCACGTGGGTCATTATACTCTCGATATAGAGATGGGGGAAATTTACTTCTTAATGAGGATCTCCAAGCGGGGGGCATCGATTATTTTGGCTGGTCATCGGGGAACTGAAATGTTTCTTGAGGAAGACATCACTCAATATTGTAGGGAAGGTTCCAAAAAACGAAGTGGGAAAATTCCAATCAATTACATCATAGATCACCCATTACTCATGATCCTCTTCACTATTACAAGTCTAGGGGGAAGCACAGGGCCACATTTGGCTTCAAAAGTGCAGATGGTACACACCATTGAATGTCTTGATCCTAGAGTGTTCAATTAGTGTGGGGGTTTCTTGGTGAATTTGAAAGATCAAATCACCAAGTGCAAGATAGGGAGATAGAAACAATTTGGATATGGATCCATTCTAGTGTCATTCTTCTTAGAGTGGGTACCTTTAATGCACCCACAGATGGGGATGCTTGCACGACCTATGACTGAGCCACAGATGGAGTGTTGGACCAGTATTATGTCTCGGTTAGGGGGTGGTCCCCATATTTTCTCATTTGATGTTGGATTCTTTGCATGTTGGTGAGAGAATATCCCTATGAGTACTTCCCATATGTTGGGATATATTTAAGAGGTGACACATATATCATGATTCCTGAAGGAGCACAGTGGGACGCAACATGTATGTCTTCGAAGAACGTGACCTTGTGACATTTTTTGTTTTGTTTTTTTGATATATATATATATATATATATATAAGGATCAGTGCGGTTGGTAGGCATGTCACCATTACAAAAACGTGTAGAGTCACATCAGATGGAGGAAGCTGATGATGGAGGGATTCGTGACGTGGAAAGGAACCTGAGGGGGCTCACCATGGGTGTTCCTCCGATGCGGATGCGAGAGATTCCTGACCATCTCTAGAGGCACTCCATGGGGATTCCTTGGGGAATTAATCATTTTTTATGATGAGTGGCCTGAGAAATCGTATGTTACCATGAGCACAATGTGCCACAGGATGATGAGTAGAGTCGCATGTTCTTGTATTGTCCTAGTTTTGAGATATGTATATGATGTATGGGCAATGTAACCTATTTTTTTCCTTGATGCACTTTTTGGACCTATGATGTGTGAAAAAATCCCGCTATTATATATATATGGATTTTATCTTGGTTTCTTATTCATAAGTGTTTAATCGAATGCTGGTTTTCATTTTTTCATTTTTACATGCTTTGTGATTATGCAATATTTATGTATGCACTAGATGCCAGTCTAACATGAAATTCACAAGAGAATCAATCATTGTGTTAAAATCCCTTGGTATGTGTTGATATCAAATGTAATCAAATGATATTTCAAAAAGGAAAAATCTTAGGTAGAGACGAAGCAATATAGGATCACAGATGGGATAAATGCAATTTAGTCGAAAGACCACAAGTTGAGAGTCGAGATTAACAATCATGTGAGATATGCCAAAAGAGTAAGCCTTAGAAAAAAGTCTAATTACGGTGTGATATTCCACGATGTTATTTTTTGCAGGTCCAAGGAAAACTCCTCCCAAACTCACTAACTTGTCAGTGGGGGAATAAACCGCCCATGTTGCAGAAGCCAGGTTTTGGGTACATCGACTAACACCATCTGCAAATCCAAAGTATACGGAAAAGGACACTAACATATGTGAATTAGAGCACAAAGTGGCATAAATGGCCATAGGTGAAACAAAACCTCACACGCAAAAGAAAATATCACACCACAACAAAACACATGAAACATATGGTACATTAATGTACAAAGCATGAATTCAGGAAGACCTTAAGCATAGTACTTTTTTAGATATAGCCCATTCCAGGGAACCTTTAATGGTATTCCATCATAATCAACTAGCTGATAAGCACCCTTTTGTAGTGCTCGTTTTATAATGTAAGGGCCATACCACATGGGTTCTAACTTACCTGTCCCCAACTTATCGTGGTCTTGGTCACATAATAAAACTAGGCCACCCTTTTTCAAAGACACGAGGTCAGACGAATTTGTCGTATCACATCTTGATGCACTTTTTATGTGTCTCATTGGCGAGAGAAGCACCACGACGAGTCTCATCGAGTTTTTTCAAGTACAAGAACCGTTCTTCC
Organism: Picea engelmannii; assembly: GCA_009831015.1. Classification (NCBI taxonomy): domain Eukaryota; kingdom Viridiplantae; phylum Streptophyta; class Pinopsida; order Pinales; family Pinaceae; genus Picea; species Picea engelmannii. Next base: position 760,873 of record ML778944.1, read on the forward strand.
TCAGTAGAAGTGTTTGGAAGGAATTCAATGGCTAGTTTAAGTGATGTAATTTTGCATTCAATAGGTGGGACTGCATCTACACCATAAACCAATTGTAATGGTGTAAGCCTGGTGAATTTTTTTACGGTAGTCCTATAAGACCAAAGTGATGAGAAAAGTCTCAAGTTCCAATTTTATTTTTGTACCCCCACCATCTGTTGGATCATGGTTTTCAAGACCTTATTAATGGCCTCTACTTGTCCATTTGCTTGAGGGTAATATGGGGATGAGTTCTCATGGAGAAAACCCAATTTGGTGATTAAATAATCCATAATATGGTTTCAAAAGTGTGAGAAATGGTCAGTAACGATGGCTTGTGGGACTCTGGATCTGGTGATAATGTGGTTGAATACAAATAAGGCAATAATTTTTCCATCTTTTATGAATGTAGGCATAGCCTCGACCCATTTAGTGAAATAGTCAATTGTGACTATAATATAATCATGCCCCTTGGTTGAGGTAGGTTTACAATGCATAAATTTGTTACCCCATTTTTCAAAAGGGTCGATGACAACTACTGGGTCAAGCAGAGCGAGATGAGAGTGCATTTTAGGATGAAAAACTTGACAGGGTTGGAATTTCTTAATGACTTCCATACAATCTTTGAAAATTAAGGGCCATAATACCCAACGCACAATTGTTTTTGGGCTATATCCATCCTAGAGAGATGATCTCCACATGCTCTAGAGTGTCAATCATTAAGAAGACATTTTGATACCTCATGGGTTAAACATTGTTGTAATATAGAGTCAATACCATGGTGATATAAAGTGTCGCCGATGATGGGGTAATGTTTTGCATGATGGCGAATGTGACATCAATCTTCATGAGATATATCACATCGAAAGCATTGGGTTTGGAGATATAGAGTGGTGTCTTTGTACCATAGGTTGGACATGTTAATGAGGAACAATGAATCATGAAGAAGATATTCGATGGGAACAATTTCTTCATTAGTACGTGGAAGGTCACACATAAGCTCAATGAAAACCAAATATTTCTTTGATTTGGATTTCACAAATTCCATATTGAATTCTTGGAGAAAAATGATCCATCATGATTCTTTACCTCCTAGTACTTGAGGGGTCAATATATGGTACATAGGGTTGGAATTTGCAATGATTGTAATACCCTTGTTTCCCCCATCTTGTAATTAGTCATTAATCCTGATCACAATGCTATGAAATGGGAACAATGTAATTGTATTACTTATATTACCAATGACTGACTGTGGGGGTAAAGCCTTGAATTAATGGCCATGATATCACTAGAGAAAATAATGAGGAAATTGTGGAGAGGGTTCATTAGTTCAAATGACCCAAATTTCCTTTTCCTGAGATAATAAGCCTCATCTGGATCCCAAGGAGAGGAATCAATTAATGAAGGAAGGATTGGTGGTTGTTTAATAAACCACCCCTTGAATGGAAGCATGGTCTAGACGAAGAATCTCAGCCTGAAGTACCACAGGGTCTGGCAGAACCAGATTGACCCGAGTTTGCTTCTGACCGAAAGAATAAGACATAAAGGAGAACCTTCCCAAGGAGGGATGGGGGAAGGAGAGAGGGGCATGCAGACAAATTTAGGGGAAGAAGGGGGCGCGCGAGGATCTCCAGTGGAAAAATGGTAGAGAATAGAACTTGAATAGAAGGATGTGAGCTTGATGCTGAGGAAGAATTTGATAAACCTCACAGAGGCTGTGACAGAGAAAGGATCTCTGAGAATTTGGCATAAATTCCGCAGTGATATCATGTCTTGGCATGGCGGTGGACATAGTGATAAGAGTGAATGCCTTTGAGCCTGTGGTTGGGTGGAAAGGTGAACACCCATAGTCAGTTAGTTGGCTATGATGTGTAATAGATAAGTATTCTTATACCATGTGTAATTGAGTTGTAACTGTTGGACATAATGTCATTGATGTCAGAAAACAATGTCATTGATGTGATGATAATTTGGTATGACAAATTGTCATTGATATCAACAGTATTATGGTTGATGTCAAACAGTTGGATGATGTGCAGAGACAAAATATCAGGAGGGTTAGCGAATAAAGATCAAAGCTCATAAGAGATGGCGTGGTGAATTGCAGAGAGAAAAAGAAGAATTAAACGACTTGCTAGTTATAAACCCACAATCAGTCTAGATCGTCAGATCTCATAAAATCAAATATCGACGATTGTGGTTGATCCAACAAATGATTAGATTAAGTTGTATTAAATCATGACCGTCAAATGCACAATCGCCAGATAAACAACACGAATCGATTGCAGAGATCGAAAGGAGAATTAAATATCGTACTATTTTCAATCCTGCAATCAATAGATCTTATAGCTTCGAAGATCGATGATTGTGGTTGACTCACCAAAAATGCACAACTTTAAATTGCGTAGTTTGGGTGACGAGTTAAATCACTCACAAGTTGTGGTTCCGAAAACATCCTTGATCCTTAATCTTCTTCAAGAGTCTTCACGACTGTTGGATCACCTTAAATGGAAGGATATGATAAGCTAGGAAAAATGATTGAGAATTCAATTATTTGAATATTTGTCAGCCGTCAGATCACTTTAAGTGGAAGGATAGGATAAACAAATATGGAGGGTCGTTAGAATTAAACCAAGGCAAAGCAACATCGTAGACAGATTGAGCCGTCGATCTAAGATCTTGATCAAACAAACACAATTCACTTTGGGTCTAAATATGTGAGGAGGTTACACTTTGGGAATATCACTTCGGAATATTTGTGAAATTAAGATATCGAAATACCCAAAGTCCCGAAATCCAAAATTCCGAAGTCACTCTCAATCGTCGATCTGAGATACCCTTCGGATGCTATTATGATTGTTAGATCAAGGATATGAATATGTGTCACATGGGGAGATCTATGTTAGCATACCATGTCAACAAGTACATGTGACAGACCACGTTGAAATACCATGTAAGCAAGGACACATGGCACAGTCAGATAATGACAAGTGTCAAGTTGAAATTGACATTTCAGGTACGTGCAAAACAAGAATCAGAGTGACACATGACAAACACTTGACTCATGCCATGTCATCAAGTGATGTAAGAAAATTACATCACTCCAGGAGTTTTACTTCAGGAGTTTCACCACCAGCAGATGCCCCAAGTCCCAAAGTCTCAAATGCCAAAGTCCTAAAGTGGACACAAGTCGTTTGATCTGAAGATCATTTCGGGTGTATTCTCAACCGTTGATCATATTACAATGGAAGGATAATGTAAGTAGAATAACTGAAGTCCCAGAGTAAATGGTGGCCATCCATCTAAATTCTTGATTAAGTCCCAACCATCGAATTAAGTAATGAAAGGATAAGTGTAAGGATCGAACATTACCATTGATATGGTTATGCGAAATAGAAGTGAACCGTCCGATCTATTCAACGAAATATTATTCAAAAATTTGAAAAGTTGAAATCCCGAAGTCCCGAATGAGGAAGTCTCGAAGTCCCAACTGTCATCCATCTCATCAGGGAATTAAATCGTGACCGTTGATTTGATAAGCACTCAAGCACTCATTTGGCCTAGCGTCTGGTCACCACCATTGGTCATATGGAATAAGAGATTAAATTTTTTGGATATAATACGTCTCTAAATTGATAATCCTGTGGTTTTGTATCACTCGGTCACATGTGATGGTTTGAAGGAAGCACCTCTACAAAACTCAGTTTCTACAAATAAATGCATAGATTCGAGATCGAGTTAAAAGGATGAAATTGATCCATAACTGTGATCAATTTATGAAAAATCCTTCACGATAAAAATGTTAAAACAATGATTATGGTTAAGTTAAACGAAGAGGTGCGATGGTCCAAATAAAGGGTCACAATGTATAACACTCATGCCGTTTTGAAGAATATATAAACGAGAAAGAGTGGTGAGAAGAAAGTGTCTCTGTAGTTTGAATCAGAATATATATTAAATCACAGGAGTAGAGAAAGATGCACTAGATATTTGATACACAATTTTTTTCCAAATTTAGAAAATAAGGGTGGTTGGGTGGTGCAAGGGCATGTTGGTGCCTGTAGAGGGAGTTGGTGCTTCCTTGTCAGTTGTAGTTGACTAAATAGGGGGTTGTAGCCTCCTACGAGTTGGTGCTGGTGAACAAGGGTGTGGGTGCATCATAATCAGTTGGTGTTGATCGAAAAGGAAGAATATCTTCCTTCTATGTAACATATAAAACAAACTTTGCAGTTAATAGAAAAGTGTTTGTGGTTTTTCCCAATTGGGTTCCACGATAAAATATTTTGTCAAAATTATGTTTGGATAAATAAAAAAAAATGATAAAATTATTGTGTCACTGATTCACCCCCCCCTCTTAGTGATAGGATTTGATCCTTCAATTGGTTTCAGAGCGGGTCTCTTCACAAAAGGTTTAAATAAGTTGAAGAGGAATATACATCAGAATGGATCAACAGTTGAAGATGTCATAAAAAATCCCCCTATTTAATGGTGAAGACTATGTCTTATGGAGTGTTAGAATGAAAATATATCTAATGTCCATTGGAATGGAAGCATGGACATTATTTGAAAATGGATATGATGTTCCAAAAGCCACGCCCATAGAAGTAGAAGACATGAATTTTTTTTGGGAATATGCAAAATCCTTAAACACACTACAAGTTGGACTGAGTAAGAAAATACTTGCTAAGTTACTAAACTGTAATAATGCAAAAAAACTTTGGGATAAATTGGAAACTATATATGCAGGAGATACCAAGGTTAAGAGGGCCAAACTCCATACTCTCAAAGTACAATATGAAGGCCTAAAAATGAAATATGAGGAAAATATCTCTGAGTAATTCAAAAGAGTTGATAATATTATTAATTCAATCAGAGGATTAGGAGTAGAAGTATCAGACAATGATCTAGTTGAAAAAATTCTAAGAACACTACCTATTCTATACGATCTTAAAGTGGCTGATTTTGAAGATCGAGAAAATCTAGATAAACTCACCATGGATGAATTGTATGGAATCCTCATAGCCTATGAGTTAATATTAGGTCACGAGAATCTCTCACAAGGAGAGGAAGCCTTCAAGGTACTCAAGAAAACAAAGAATCAGAAGAATAAACTTCAATCCAGCCACGATGAAGAATCTGACGTGGAAGAAGCACATTTCATTAAAAAACTTCAGAAAGGATCAGGGAAGTACAAAGGCAAGATGCCTTTCAAATGTTTTAATTGTGGAAAGGTTGGCCATTTTGCAGCCAAGTGTCCCTATCCCAAGGAGGACCATGAAGATGAAGAAAAAAAAACCAAACAATACAATAAAAAGGAAAAACCCAACTACAAGAAAAAGTTTTACAAAGGGAAAAAATAATTTTTACTCAAAAGAAGAAAACATCAGTTCATCAGAGTCTATGACAACGATGATGTTGAAGTCATTTTTCTAGGTATTGAAGAGTCTAATGATATAGAAGACATTAAACATGAGAAAGAGTCAGAAGATGAAGAAAAAATTAATATGGAAGAAGAACTTCTCAGTTCCTTGGATGAATTAAGAAAATACAAAACCAGATATAGACAACTGAAAAGTTGTGTAGTTGAACAAAAGGAAAAACATGAACAAAAATAAGAGGATATGGAGAAACTCATGAGCAACCTGAAAAACCAAATCCTAGAAGCAAGTAGGATCGAAGAAAGTCTAGAAAAGTCTCTTAAATAAAAACAAATAACCTGTGAAAGAATGGAGGCATAAATAGTTCACCTAAGAAAAGAACTTGATACAAAACTCATTCAAACGAGATATGAGAATAACTCTAAAATATTGGATAATATTATTACCACACAAAGTGATTTAGGTAATAAAAATGGAATAGGTTATTCTCAAGAAAAAATCTAAGTCAACTCAAAATATTATGCAGATGCTCTCCTCAGTACATTCAAGAAGAAAAACGAAGAGAAGACAAGTAATGACCAGAACTCCAGAGGACTACTTCCACCCATAGAGAAGGAAAACAAGACAATACCAAATAAGGTTTATCAAAACATCTATCCTCGCATTTTCTTTGGTTATTTCTTTGCATGCTCTAATTTCGGACACAAAGCTATGAAGTGTAGGGCATATAGAAGAAAAAATCTAAAGGTTAAGAACTGTAACCTTAAAGATAAACAAGCAGTAATTGAGTTAAAAGCAGAAGCTATAACTCATTTTCACCTCTACAAGAAGGGAACCTAGAATGCTTTAGATGTCATAACTATGGACATAAGGCCATTAATTGCATATTAATGGAAGTTTCATAACAACCAAAGTTCATTAGAGAGAAAAAGAAACTTTGGAGAGAAAAAAAATCAAAAAGGGAATGTCTTATTGCCTTAAAAGACCAAGATAAAAAATACCTCTGGTATGTTGACAATGGGTGCTCAAAACATATCAAAGGTAACAAGGACACGTTTTTAGTCTTAAAGAAACAAAAGGGTAAAGTTACATTTGGTGACAATGCTTCAGGTAAAATACTTGAGAAAGGCACTGTGAGTTTGGGAAAAGACAAAGCCAAAAATGTGTTGCTTGTTGAAAAACTGAAACCTGGTCTATTAAGTTTCAGCCAAACCTGTGATCAGGGGCACTTCTGCATCTTTGATTCCCATAAATGTGAGATTAGGAAAGAATACATAGGAAAATTGGTTGGTAATGCTCCTAGAACTCCCAAAAATGTATATATACTAGATGAGAAATTGAATGAGGAATGCCATATAAATCTAGTAGATGAAAGTTGGCTATGGCATAGAAGGTTGGGGCACATTAACTTTGACAATATAGTAAAAGTCAGAAATCTTGGTGCAGTAAGAAACTTGCCAAATATCATAAAGCCCTCAAATAGTATGTATGGACACTGTCAACTAGGGAAGCAAACTAGAATAAGGTTCAAAGAAAAAGAATACACAACCTCAAAAATTTTAGAGCTTGTTCACAATGAACTATGTGGACCTACAAGGACAAAGAGTTTTCAAGGAGAGTCCTAGTTTATGTTGTTCATTGATTATTTTACTAGAATGGGTTGGATATGTTTTCTCAAAGAAAAATCAGAAGCACTTAACAAATTCAAAGCCTTTAAAACCCTTGTTGAAAATGAAAAGAAGACAAAAATCAAATATCTTAGATCAGACAATGGTGGTGAGTTCACCTCAAAAGAGTTTGATCTCTTCCATGAAACCCATGGAATAAAAAGACAATTCTCTATTGCTATAACACCTCAGCAAAACATGATTGCTGAGAGAAGGAATAGAACAATTCAGGAGGCTGCAAGGACTATGCTCAATGAAGCAAAATTGTTTGATGGATATTGGAGGGCAACAGTGATCACAACAATATACATATTGAATAGAGGTAATCTCGGGATTAATAGTAATAAGACCCCTTATGAACTATGGTTTGGAAGAGTTCCATTGGTAAAATACTTCAAGGTCTTTGGAAGTAAGTGCTACATCAAAAGGCTTGATGAGAATATCATATAATTTGATGCTAGATCTGATGAAGGTATCTTTCTTGGATATGATTCTACCAAAAAGGCATACATATGCTACAATATTAGATTACATAAGATTTTTGAGAGTGCAAATGTCAAGGTGGATGATCTTAAAACAATAAGAATAAAAAATCAAGAGACTATACTTGATAGTGAAGATGAAGATGATGATGATTTAGTTGGTACACAAGCAAAAGAAGTAGAAGAGAATAAAGAAGAAAGGGAAGAGGATGATATGGATACTAGTGATTATGAAGAGGATATTCAAGAAGAAGAGATAAGAGAAAAATCCCCAAGAAGAGACACAAAGACACCCTCTGGAATGACTCAAAATAATCATCCCGAAGAACTGATTATTGGAAATAAGAGTGATGGAGTGCACACAAGAAGACAATTGTTATATCAAACAGAAATAGAACTTTTGTCACATATTGAGCTCAACTCAATCAAAGAGGCATGTAAATATGATAATTGGGTCAATGCTATGAATGAAGAATTGGACCAGATTGAAAAAAATCAAACCTGGGAACTAGTTCCAAGACCAAAAAACAAAAATGTCATTGGAACTAAATGGGTGTATAAAAATAAAATGAATGAGAATGAGAAAATAATCGGGAACAAATCTATATTGGTATGTAAAGGATATGCTCAAGTTGAAGGAGTAGACTATGAAGAAACCTTTTCACCTGTGTCCAGATTAGAGGCAATTAGGATGTTCCTAGCCTTCTCCAGCTACAAGAAAATTTAAAGTATACCAAATGGATGTCAAGTCAACATTTCTCAATGGAAATTTAGAAGAAGAAGTATATATTGAGCAACCAGAAGGGTTTCAATTAAATAACAAAGGAGACTATGTATGTAAACTAAATAAATCACTCTATGGGCTAAAACAAGCACCTAGAGCTTGGTATGCAAGTCTAGATTCTTACTTACAAAAACAAGGCCTCAAAAGGGAATCAACATACAAAAATATTTATTGTAAAATTGATGGTAATAACATGATGATCTTGGAAGTATATGTTGATGATATTATATTTGGCAGTGATGATGAAAAAATGAGTAATGACTTTGCTAGGATGATGCATCAAGAATTTGAAATGTCTTTGCTTGGAGAACCAAATTTCTTTCTTGGATTACAAATAATACAATCCAAAATAGGAGTATTTATCCATCAGTATAAGAATGTTAAAGATATGCTTAAGAGATTCCAATTAGAGGATTGCAAACCTGTTAGTACACCTATGACAGTTGGATGCAAACTAAGCAAGGAAGATGAGTCCAAAGTTGTAGATCCAAAACACTACAGATCAATGATTGGGAGTTTACTCTATGTAACAACTTCCAGACCTAATGCCAAGAAGATGTTGGGATGGTGGCTAGATTCCAAGCAACACCAAAGGGGAGCCATGTTCAAGCTGCGAAAAGAATTTTTAGGTATTTGAAAGGAACTATAGATCTTGGTTTGTGATACCCTAGCAAGGATTCATTCACATTAAAAGCCTATTTAGATGTTCATTGGGTAGGTAGTGTAGATGACAGAAAAAGTACAAGTGGAGGAAAATTCTTTTTGGGAGAATCATTGGTAGCTTGGATAAGCAAGAAACATTCCTCAATTTCTCTGTCTAGCACTGAAGCTGAGTATATTGCAACAACAAAATCTTTCACACAAGTGGAATGGATGAAACATACCTTACAATACATCAAAATAGTATTTGAATAACCTACTATTATCCACTGTGATATTACAAGTGCTATAAGTCTCTCCAAGAATTTTGTCCAACACTCCAAATCAAAACATATTCCCATAAAATACCACTATCTAAGAGATCAGGCTGAAAATAAAAACATTAAATTGGAATATGTCCCGACATAAGAACAGGTGGTAGATATTTTCACAAAACCCTTAAGCATAGATGTATTTGAATATCTCAGGCATAAATTGGGACTAATCCCTCTTTCAACCTAAATCTCTCAAGAAAATAATGCATCAATTAGCACCAAATCAAGGGGAGACAACAATCAAAATTAGAAGGAGTCATTTAGTTATGACAAGAAAAGTATGATTGCAGGATAAGTCACCCGTGTTCATATTCTGATAATAAGTATACACATAGACATAGCTTTACCATAGGGGAAGAAACCATTTTCCATTGATTTCAAAGGGGGAGAATAATTTCAGAAGAGATAAGCATCATCACAGGGGAAGACTGTGTATAAATTTGGTTTGTTGCGATCAATGACAAAGGGGGAGATTGTTGGACATAGTGTCATTGATGTATTGTCATTGATGTCAACAGACGATGTCATTGATGTGATGATAAGTTAGTATGGTGAATTGTCATTGATATCAACAGTATTATGGTTGATGTCAAACAACTGGATGATGTGCAGAGATAAAAGCTCAGGAGGGTTAGCGAATAAATATCAAAGCTCAGAAGAGATGGCACGATGAATTGCGAAGAGTGAAAGAAGAATTAAACGACTCACTAGTTATAATCCCGCAATCGGTCTAGATCATTAGATCTCATAAACTCAAATATTGATGAGTGTGGTTGATCCAACAAATGATTAGATTAAGTTGGATTAAATTGTGACCATCGGATGTGCAATCACCATATCAACGACAGGAATAGATTACAGAGATCGAAAGGAGAATTAAATATCGTGCTATTTCCAATCCCGCAATTAGTCAGGACCATCATATCTTATAGCTTCAAAGATCGACGATTGTGGTTGACTCACCAAAAATGCACAACTTCAAATTGCGAAGTTTGGGTGACGAATTAAATCACTCGCAAGTTGTGGTTCTGAAATCATCCTTGATCGTTAATCTTCTTCGAGAGTCTTCATGACCGTTGGATCACCTTAAATGGAAGGATAGGATAAGCAGGGCAAAAAGATTGAGAATTCGATTATCCAAATATCTTTCAGTCATCGGATCACTTTAAGTGGAAGGATAGGATAAGAAAATATGGAAGGCCATTAGACTTAAACCAAGGCAAAGAAACATTGTGGACAGATTGAGCCATCGAACTAAGATCTTGATCAAATGAACATAATTCACTTCGGGTCTAAATATGTGAGGAGGGTACGCTTTGAGAATCTCACTTCGAAATATTTTTGAAATCAAGATATCGAAATACCCGAAGTCTCTAAAGCCAAAATTCTGAAGTCACTCTCAGCCATTGATCTAAGATACCCTTCAGATGCTATTCTGACCATTAGATCAAGGACATGAATATGTGTCACATCGGGAGATCTACATTAGCAGACCACGTCAACAAGGACATGTGACAAACCACGTAAGAAATGACACATGGCACAGTTAGATAATGACAAGTGTCAAGTTGAAATCAACATTTTAGGTACGTGCAAATCAAGAATCAGAGTGACACATGATAGACACTCGGCTCATGCCACATCATCAAGTGACGTAAGAAAGTTACGTCACTCTAGGAGTTTTAATTCGATATTTTCACCACCAGCAGATGCCTTAAGTCCCAAAGTCCTGAATGCCGAAGTCTTGAAGTGGACATGAGTTGTCCGATCTAAAGATCATTTTGGGTGTATTCTCAATCGTTGATCATATTACAGTAGAAGGATAGTGTAAGTAGAATAGCCAAAGTCCCATAGTAAATGGTGGCCATCCATCTAAATGCTTGATTAAGTCCCAACCATTGGATTAAGCAATGAAAGAATAAGTGTAAGAATCGAACATGACCATTGATCTGGTTATGCGAAATAAAATTGAACCGTCTGATCTGTTCGACGAAATCTTATTTGAAAATTTGAAAAGTTGAAATCTCGAAGTCCTGACTATCGTCCATCTCATCAGGGGATTAAATCATGACTGTTGATTTTATAAGCGCTCAAGAACTCGTTTGGACTAGTGGTTGGTCACCTCCATTGGTCATATGGAATAAGAGATTAAAAAGGCAGGATACAATACGTCACTAAATTGATAAGCCTGTGGTTTTGTATCACTTGGTCACATGTAATGGTTTGAAGGAAGCACCTCTGCAGAACTCGGTTTCTGCAAATAAATGCATAGATTCGAGATCGATTTAAAAGGATGAAATTGAGCCATAAATGTGATCAATTTATGAAAAATCCTTCATGATAAAAATGTTAAAACAAT
>ML778944.1:780502-799944 GCA_009831015.1 Picea engelmannii
CAAAGTCTATGAAGATAGTTGTAGAGGCTAAAATCGTGTAGTTAAAGTAAATTTGAGTTTATCAACAATCAAGTTCCTCACACATTCATTAAAACTTTGAAACTAAGATCTTAACAGAGTTGAAATCTGATCTACAACATGCTGTGAATTTAAATACATTAATTGAATTGCTGAATTGATCTAATTAAGAGACAGTAATTGAATTCGTGAAAATCTTGATAAACTGATCTATTTGTAATCATTTAACCTTTTGAAAAGAAGTAGTGAATTATATCCATGAAAAGGAACAGTAACTGTAATCTAACCGAAAGGAACAACAATTACTAATTTAAGCGAAAGGAATAGAAAATGCTAATTTAAGTGAAAGGGAAAAGAAATTCTAATTTAAGAGAAAGGAACTGTTAGTGCTATATGTTTCCCCTAGACTATTATAGGGTCAAGCCTAGCACATCTTTAGTTATTACTATGATTTTATAAATAAGGATGTGTTTGGGTTTTGAAAGAAGTTGGATTAGGTAAAGTGAAAGAGAAATAATAAAGGAATAAGCTAAAATGCAGACCAGTGAATCACCATTGGGCATGGAGTCAAGTAAACACTATGTTAGATTGAAGGCCAGTAAACTGCATATCAGACAAAATACTTATATGATGATGGTTAGAAGAATGGAGAATGCGACAAATAGTAGAACATCCACCAAACATAGATTCTCTCTGCAAAATGGATTTGATAGGTACTTGAACAAAGCACACAAACAACGGGAAGATCACAACAAATCTTGCTGCTCAAGAATCTATTGTTTATGGACAATCATTGATTCTCAATGGTTGTAACTCGTTCAAGAAAGAGGGAAAAAAATAATGGAAAATGAAGAAATCACAATGTGATAACACAACTCACAGGGATGTTCAATGTCATAAATGAATGCTTAATAAAACTGCCCATAGGCTTACAATGATCATACACAGGCTGATTAATCAAATTCTTCTCAGGCCTTACCCCCTCGAGTCTCTTCCCCCTCATGGTTACAATCTCATGAAATATATATATGTCTACAATCCAATCCTCTCAGATAAAAACAGTTACAAATTTATACGAAGAAATCTTTTAAAAATAGATAAAGAAAGATAGCTTAAAAAGGCTTGACACTTGAGAGAATAGGTGTTGAAATGTTGGATGCTCGATGTATGACTGTTGTCCACTAAATCTGTTTTTGACTGCCACATAATCTGGAATTGTCCCTTTGATTTCTTAACTGTCTTCCAGGTATCCCTGAACAACTCCCTCGAAATCTAGAAGTGATAAACTTAATACCCTCAAATCCTGATGGGTATTTTGTCACTTGTAACCGATGAAATTATCATCTGCAGAACACCAAGAGGATTGTATGGCTGTTGAATATGGTTGCATGAATTTATAATATCAAAGCTAATAAATGGAAAATCCAAGCTTGGAAGGCGAGGAGGTTTATAGAACAAACTCTCAGAAGTTGGATTTTCTGTTTGCACATTAGCAGTTTTCACCTTTGAATTGACTTATTTCCCGTCAAATGTCAAACTCAACACATCAGAACCCGATCTATCATCTTCACAGTCAATATTTAAATCTTGAATGATAGGTTTGCAGTGTTGCAACATCTGATCATTGTGCTGAAGCTTCAAGGTGAAATGAACGCATCCGACACTATTACATACACTGTTATTCAATAGAGAAGAGGGTATTTCTGTTGAGAAGATTCCCTCGCCTATATTGGCAAGGCTATTCAACATCACATATGAGGAACCTAGACAACTTAAAGGAAAAGACTCCAAAAAATCCGGTTCATGTAAATTATTTGATGTCTCAACAATATCACCAGAGTCCAACAGAAGACATGTGTAGAAATGCTGAAGTTGAGATGATATCTTGTACAACAGATGTTGCTCCTCCTGGATTGAAACTAAAATATGAAAGCCCATACATTAATAAATTAAAAGAGTTGGATATTTCATTTCCCATTTGTACTGATGATGTAGGAAGCACCTCAAATGAACCAGATACACACCAATCATAAGAAGATGATTCTTGGCTACATTCAGATATATCTTCCAATGCTTCTCCTCACTGACATACTAGCAACATTTTCCACTTCATATTCTTTATCCTTAAAGAGACAATTTCCTGTGTTTCCCTTGAAGAACTCTGATTTTCCCTTATGTGCATCACAATGGACTCATTTTTCACTAAGAAAATTTTCCATTGGGCAAAAGGAGAAGGGGATCCTGGCAATGGAGGTGTTGTTGGTTACACTAGATTCCATGCGACTGATTCTATTTCTTCCAAATATCCATCCTCCTTCAAAGCTAGGAGACTTGTGTTTTCCTTGTCAAATCCACATTCTGGTTTGTTGGTTTAAGAAACAGTGGCTAGCAATATTGGGTCCTGGGTTTCTTTTTCTGGAAAATCCCTATGATAAAATACCATTATAGGATAATTGGTTGATTCCTCTTCCAGAATGGTTTAGGGGAATGGAACCCATTTCAATGTGTAAACCCTACTTAGTATCATTCTACCCAAAGGTTAACTGAACTTGGGGTGTAGCTTTCTCTACCTAGACCCATGTTCCATGAACTGATGACATATCTGTGAGGAGGAGCCATTGAGAGGATTTGTGAAGCTGGATCTGTAAATTCCGTCTACTGGTGCTAGGATGATCCACAACAATATGGCGATCTGGATGCCTTCCCACCATTAATATTTTCTCTTCCACTAAGTTTCCCTCGTTTTCCTCTGAATTTGGGTCATGCAGGACAATAGAGAGAATTCCTGTTCCATTTTTGGAGACGTAAAGCATCGGGACGATCTCTCCACTTCCGTCTTCATCCTCCATGTGGCTTGAATTATGCGCTTGACTTAAGTGTTGATTGTAGGTGCACTGGTTCATTGTGTGTTGCGTGGTGTTTTTCTATTTTCATGTATGCAAAGAGAAATATCGATATGCATGAGAGATAAACCCTTTAATTCTTTTTAATGCTGATGGTTGTGGACAAAATCGATGTGTAGTCCATGAAGAAGGCCTCTTTGTGGGATCCTCCCATGGCACCCTGTGTTGAGTGACTTAGCTCTTGACTTAATCGATTGAGCGTTTGGCATCCGATGTCTCTGTTGGCATATTTTCATCACTTGGGCACTTACACAACCTCTATGCGCATACAAAACCATACTTATCCATAAGCCACATGGTGATTTCAATACATGAAAGCATCAACAAACTGTTAGCGCACTTATAAGAAGTAAAAATAGAATTCAACTATATGCCCATATTAGCCATTTGTCATAATTTTCCATGTGATGTCTATTTGCTTGGAAATTGGTGTTTTGCACAGTTGATAGGGTCACTATTTGTTGTTATCGCCAAGCCAATCCAATATTATTATAAATATAAAAACAACACATGTTTCAATTTTCCCTTATTGCCTTGAATCTATAACTTCAAAACCCATGACATCTCTTAAAGTTTCTTGCTCGCGAACTCCTTGTGTGCTGGTGCTTTATCATGATTGTTGTGTTGTGTGGCTAGTTGTAGTAGGTACTAACCTGTGCTATATTTGATGGCAGATGCTTGGCTCGATAACCTATGAACTTGGTTTTTTATGCCTGATGGCTTTAATGGAGCTTGGCCCTTTTGCCAATGTTGACTCTTGGTTGTAAACAATATTAAACATAAGTAGTTTAAATATGGTGTGAAAACTAATCTGGTGAAGAATATGATGCTTTATAATGGTGCTGCAAGAATATCACTATTCCAGTAGCGTGCCTGTCGTCACCAAAAGTCCAAAATTTAACACTGTAAACTGAGTACTAACACTGGCTCCTTCTGGGGATGATGTTCTCCCTATGAAGCATCAAGAACAAGCAAACCACTATGCCTTTCCTCTGTGCATCCATGCAAAGTAACCTGCAAAATTTTTCCTCTGCAAACATCCACATTTATGCTCTGCCTAGTCCATTGGGTTTGTGGAGCAATTCATACTATCACTAGATCTCTACAATCTTTATTCATTATATGAACACACACTTCTGAAAACAAAATTACTGTTGCATGCTAACAAACTGAAAAGAATCTACCTGCTCATATGACGAGCTTATTTTACACACTGCCTACTCTATCCAACTGCTTCCATTAGATTAGGTAAAATCATGCTTCCAGTGAAGCCATACAAGTATTTGACTAACTGGTGAAACTCTTAATCTGGAGATAACGAAAGAAGGAACCCATGGAATACAAAAATTCAATTCAAAAGGATGACAGAAGAAAAATTTGACATTTGAATTGTTCAAAGATTCCAAATAATCGGAAAAAGGATCATGAAAACCATAAAGAAATACCTTTTCCTGATTTTTTAGTTGAAGATCAAAAGGTCTAGGCATATCTTCTTTCTGATAATGGCTGCCTCCTTCATCTATTTGCAAATATGAACATGACTGTAAGCTGATTTCACTGCTACTTGATTCTTGTTTGATGTCAGCTCTGTAAGTGATACCAGTTTTCTGTTCGTGAGATATTGAACTGAACTCTTCAATAATCTCAATCCCAATCTTCTTAATATCTTCTGAAGATGGTGAACCATTAATATTAGATATTGGTTTGTTGACTTTCGGAAAAGAATCTATTACAACTAGTGAAGGAATAGACTTAGTAATTTGTTCATATAACTGCTTCAGGTCCCCATTGTTGCCTTCCTCAAATTTGGATGCATAGTTGTCATAAAGTGGCTTACTGCTGAAGTTTTGATTATGTGTTAATGTGAAAATTTTCCCTCCACTTGAACCATGACTATCAAAGAGAGAATCTAAATTTTTGCTATGATACAACTGCTGATCAAAGGCCTTAGAGAGAAAAGATGAGATCTGTTGTTCATAGAAATTACCATCATCTTAAGAATTATAATAATCATCATAGATAGGTGAGCCAAAAACCTTTGTGTCTTGCATAGAAGTACGAGCAACCTCATGCTGTAAAACAGATTTAGAAGAAGATTCGGAAGACGATGAAACATCTTCTCCTTCCTCAACATAATCATCCTCTATATCATAGTCAAAATTACTAGAAACATTTGAATAAAGGAAAAATCTGTCTACAGTATGGCTGTCACCAACATCCTTACAAACATAAGAAATATTAATTGAATGTTGAATGCCAAATTCAAAATCTTTACAATAGTTATCAAAAGGAAAATCAACCGGATAAATGTTTTTGTAATAATGATGAAAGATGGTATGAAACTCCTTCAAAGAATGAATGCTAGCAGCAATAAGGGATTGACACCATTCACGAGTATGTTCTTCTAACAAAAATCTGAACATCTTGATTAAGACATCCTCGTGAACAAAATTATGTTCAAGCATGCATTTATGAAAATTTGATAAATTCTCACTGGGATGATCATCCTTGCATCCTCTAAATCTAGGAAGATAGTCATCCCATTTAGATATTGTAGGTATTGGATGTGGAAAACCAACTATGTTGGTGAAATAAAAAAAATGCATACCTCTGAGCCAAAATAGTTTCCATGGCCATCATGGATCTTTAACCAGTGGAGTCGCCTATGAATCTCGGGAAAATGGAGTCGCCATGGTGAAATATGTGTAGTCATGTATCTGCCCTATTTTTTTTCACCATCAAGAAGCAGATCTGATCACTGGCATTCTCTCAGGGAATATATCTTCATTGCTTCATCCTCGACAACGACGCCAAAAGATGTTAGTGCTAGAATTTTCCCCTAGACTGCTATAGGGTCAAGCCTAGCACATCTTCAATTATTGTTATGATTTTATAAATAAGGATGTGTTTGGTTTGTGCTATGGACAATCATTGATTCTAAATGGCTATAACTCATTCAATCAAGAGGGAAAAATGGAATGGAAAATGAAGAAATCACAATATGATAACACAACTCACAGGGATGTTCAATGTCAGAAATGAATGCTTAAGAAAACTGCCCATAGGCTTACAATGCGCATACACAAGCTGATTAACCAAATTCTTCTCAGGCCTTACCCCCTTGGGTATCTTCCCCCTCATGGTTACAATCTCATGATATATATATATACATGTCTACAATCCAATCCTCTCAGATAAAAACAGTTACAAATTTATAGGAAGAAATATTCTAAAAATAGAAAAAGAAAGATAACTTAAAAAGGATTGACACTTGAGAGAATAGGTGTTGAAATGTTGGATTCTCAATGTATGACTATTGTCCACTAAATCTGTGTTTGACTGCCACATAATCTAGAACTATCCCTTTGATTTCTTAACTATCTTCCAGGTATCCTTGAACAACTCCCTCGAAATCTAGAAGTGATAAACTTAATACCTTGAAATCTTGATGGGTATTTTTCCACTTGTAACCGATGACATTATCATTTGTAGAACACCAAGAGGATTGTATACCTATTGAATATGGTTGCATGAATTTATAATATAAAAGCTAGTAAATGGAAAATCCAAGCTTAGACGGTGAGGAGGTTTATAGAACAAACTCTCAGAAGTTGGATTTTCTATTTGCACATTAGTAGTTTCCACCTTTGAATTGACTTATTTCCCATCAAATGTCAAACTCAACACATCAAAACCCGATCTACCATATTCACAGTCAATATTTAAATCTCGAATGATAGGTTTGCAGTTTTGCAACATCTGATCATCGTGTTGAAGCTCTGAGGTGAAATGAATGCATTCGACACTATTACATACACTGCTATTCAATAGAGAAGAGGTTATTTCTGTTCAACATATTCCCTCCCCTATATTGGCAAGGCTATTCAACATCACATATGAGGAACCTAGAAAACTTAGAGGCAAAGACTCCATAAAATCTGGTTCACATAAATTATGTGATGTCTCAACTATATCACCAGAGTCCAACATAAGACATGTGTAGAAATGTTGAAGTTGAGATGATATCTTGTACAACAGATGTTGCTCCTCCCGGATCGAAACTAAAATATGAAAGCCCATACATTAATAACTTAAAAGTGTTGGAGACTTCCTTTGGGCTGCCAACAGAGCAGTTGTTTCCTGCTTCCCTTTGCAATTTGGATCTTTCATTTCCTATTTGTATTGATGATGTAGGAAGCACCACAAATGAACCAGATAAACGCCAATGAGAAGAAGATGATTCTTGGCTACATTCAAATATCTCTTCCAATGCTGGTGCTGGGATGATCCATAACAATATGGAAATCTGGATGCCTTCCCACCATTAATATTTTCTCTTCCACTAATTTTCCCTTGTTTTCCTCTGAATTTGGGTCATGTGGGACAATAGAGAGAATTCCTATTCCATTTTTTGAGACGTAAAGCACTGGGACAAGCTCTCCACTTCTGTGTTCATCCTCCATGTGGCTTGACTTGTGCGCTTGACTTAAGTGTTTATTGTAGGTGCACTGGCTCATTGTGTGTTGTGTGGTGTTTTTCTATTTTCATGTATGTAGAGGAAAATATCCATATGCATGAGACATAAAACCTTTAATTCTTTTCAATGCTGACAATTATGGAAAAAATCAATGTGTAGTGCATGAAGAAGGCCTCTTTGTGGGATCCTCCCATGGTGCCTTGTGTAGAGTGACTTAGCTCTCGACTTAATCGATTGAGCATTTGGTATCTGATGTTTCTGTTGGCAGATTTTCATCACTTGGGCACTTACACAACTTCTATGCACATAAAAAACCAGACTTATCCATAAGCCACATGGTGATTTTAATACATGAAAGCATCAACAAATTGTTAGTTGACTTAGAAGAAGTAAACACAAAATTCAACTATATGCCCATATTAGCCATCTGTCATAATTTGCCATGTGATGTCTGTTTGCTTGGCAATTGGTGTTTTTCATAGCTGATAGGGTCACTATTTGTTGTTATCTCCAAGCCAATCCAATATTATTATAAATATAAAAACGACACATGTTTCAATTTTCCCTTATTGTCTTGAATCTATAACTTCAACAGCCGTGAGATCTCTTAAAGTTTCCTTCTCGTGAACTCCTTGTGTGTTGGTGCTTTATCATGACTGTTGTGTTGTGTGGCTAGTAGTAGTAGGTACTAACCTGTGTTGTATTTGATGGTAGGTGCTTGGCTCGATAACCTGTGAACTTGGTTTTGTATGCCTGATCGCTTTAATGGAGCTTGGCCCTTTTTCCAATGTTGACTCTTGGTTGTAAACATTATTAAACACAAGCAGTTTAGATATGGTGCGAAAACTAATCTGGCGAAGAATATGATGCTTTATAATGGCGCCGCAAGAACATCACTATTCCAGTAGCGTGCTTGTCGTCACCAAAAGTCCAAAATTTAACACTGTAAACTGAGTACTAACAGGAACAACACATGCTAATTTAAGCAAAAGGAACAATTAAAGCTAATTTAAGAGAAAGGAACAACGTGGATGATAATGAGAGGAAGTGTCAAGAAGTAAACTACAACAATGGAAACTGGAACAACAATCGATAACATTGAATTGAAATGCCTATCTTCTGTAAGCAAACAACATAAAATCATTAACATACTCATGCATTTATCTTAACTGTTGCAAAAGAGATTTAATTCATAGAACATAAATAAAACTGATACAATTACAGATTGATACAGTAACTCCTTCAGATTGGGCCCTCGGTCCTCAAAAACACTGTTGCTAGAAACTCGGTATGCAAAAATGATGAAAATGTTCAAAGCTTCTATTAATTCCACAACTGGTACAACATTTACAAAAATTGCTTGCGCAGAGAAATTATGAGTTCTGAATGCGTGGATAAAATTCTTAGACGATCCTTTCCAGGATTCATTACCCTCTATATATTACAATAATATGGGTAAATTAAGCTATATTGAGGATCGAGAGATCCTTAGGATCACTTTTACTATTTATAAAGTTTACAAAATACAGAATCAGTCTTCCTCCAAACTTCTTTGCACCTCATGTCTTTAACCTTCAACAATCTTCATATCTTCAAAATCTCCTTAACTATCTTGGGTTTGACAATATTTATCCATTCCTGCACTAAAATCAAACAATTCCAACTGAATATTAGAATTTATCTAAAATTACTCAATAATATTTCTAGAAGACATTTTAATCATTTTCTATCCTAATTATTCCAAATTAACAAAAAAATTCAATCAAGATTTCATCACGAACAATAGAAATAAGGAGGATATTTGTACCTTTTTCACAACTCAACATACCCCCCATCTTACCTTCTTGCATGCCCTCATGCAAGTTGAGATCTTACATGTAAAGAAGTAATGTTGTAAGAAGGAGAGGTTGGTTCACCAGGTTCCCTGAACCCATTCTTGCGTTTGAGCTCTCCAAAAGCAGCGTCTTCCCTCTTCCTATTAATTTGATAATCTTTCTGATAACCTTCTGGGGGAAACCAAATGATAGGGTGACTATATCTACACCCAATCCAGGCTGTTCCTTCCTCTTGGATGATTCAGGTGTGCCTTTCCACTCTAAAGGTAGCTGCAAAAAAGGTTTTGAAGCCAAAGGGTTCCTTGCTCTTGACTTCATTGGAGGAGGCATCCCATCTTAGTTTGGAGGCAACAAGAGCTAATTCTTTAAGTTCCTTGAAATATGCTATACCTAAATGTGTAACTTGTCGATGGATAGGGGCCAAAGAATATACCACACCTTCCCTCTTCATAAATGTCCTGTGGTGCATGATGGTTGGGAATGATTTTGGAGGTTCCCCTATGATCCAGAGATCTAACCCAGTTTCTCTTTTCAGAAAGGTCTTATGTGATTTTTCCCATCTGATTTGGTTTTTGGTGAAGGACAAAAAGGCTTAGAACTGTATGTCCCCAATAAAAGTTCCAGGGTTCTCTTTCCTGTTATCTTCCAAGATGAAGTTATGGAGGTAAATGTCACATATAAAGTATTGCACTTTCTCTTCCTGCTCTCTAAAACATGGAAGGAACTCAGAGACAGTGGTGAATTTAATTGGTTTACCTGCTCTAATGGATTTCACCCTCAACAACAGATAACGTTCTAACAAATACAGTGTATAATTGGTGGGAGGATCCCTGCAATCTATTGCATTAGTCTAGACATGACAAATCTCTTTGATTTTCTCCAAAGATTTTTCTAATTGGTTTTGGACTTTCTTTATTTTCCCTTGGGCTCTGGTAAGCTTAGAAAATGCTTTGTTTTCTATTGCTGACATGGTCTTAAGTTTCTTAACAACCTTTTGATATTCTTCCATAGCGACCATCTCATTTCTGCACTGTGTTAAGGTCTTTTGGGTTTTCACCAACTCTATTTCCAATATATCAATGATGTCACTCTGTTCCAGAGACTGAAATACTCCCTCGGTCTGAACAACTGCATCTTCTGTGGTTGGGGAATCTGTTTGGGCATCTACATAAATTGTCTCTAGAGGTGCAAGGATTTTTGTAGGAAGTAGTGGCTCAGGCTGGGCATATGTCTCTTCTGCTACTGGAGCCCCTATTTGAGGTTCCACTTCATGTTCCTCCAAAGGAGTCACTTCTTCATTTTGAACTGCTGCTGGAATCTCAGCTTGAGGCTCCATTTCTGTTGTCTCTTCAAAGAAAAGCAACTATGTTTGTGTCCCTACATAACTTGTATGGACTGTTCTCCTAGGAAGTGGGTTCCTTCCCTAGGTTCTAGGCCTTTTGATCTTCTTTCTTTAATGGGCCTTGTCAGTTAGTTCCTTTTTTTTTTGCAATTATTTAATTATTTCCTTGAGTTTGCCAACTTTTTTCTTTAATACTTTAATCCTTTTAACCCTTCTTCTCAACAACTTGTTTTCTTGTTTTAACTTTTTGATTCTGTAGTGGCCTTTGCCCACTATTTTTTGTTTTTTTAAAATGTCAGGGTATCCCTCATCTTGATCAATCAACAACTGTTCCTCTACCTTCTCTATGTACCCAGCCTACTCTATAGGGATATTTACCTCATTGTGAGGTTCTGCCTATTCCTCATCTTCAGGAAATGGAATGTCTGTGTCAGGGAGGTCCACAATAGGGTTTGAGGATGGAATTGGTGCTTTAGACATGCTTGTGTCTTTAGTGACTGATGTCCCTAATTTCCCTAATACTTGGGCCATTTATACTTCGTAATTTAAAAAAAAATGCTCGATAAGGTGTTCCAGTGATGGTTGGGTATTTTCCTGAATATTTCCTTATGGGGTTTGTTCTATCTATTCAATTTCCTGAATATTTCCTTGTGCGGGATGTTTTGTCTGTAACATTTCTCGAGTTTCTCCAGGTTGTGTTATCCTTTTACTTCTTCTTTTATTCTCAGTGGAGGTTTTAGGGACATCAATCGTCCTTTTCCTATTTTTCATTGATGTCTCTTCCTCTGAGATCCGAGTCTCTGCCAATTGGATGGGTTCTGCCTTGATTTCAGGCTGAGGTAATGGAACTTATATTTGGGTGGTATCTCCCTATGCTGTCTCAATTTTCGACTGAGATAATGGAAATTCTATTTGGGCAATGTCTTCCCCTTCCTATGCTATCTCAATTCCCTGTGGTGGGTTTTCATGATGAAATTCAGGTTGTTCCAATTGTAGAGGCCTATTGTCCTCGATAAGATCACCCCAGATTATTTGAGTTTGACTCAAGGCCTTATTTACTATCAGCTTCACTAATCCATGGTGGCTAATGATAGTAACATGATCCTTAGCCTTATGTGTTCTTATAGCAACCTCATATACCATGGCATTTAGAAAAAATGGTAAATTGATTACTAACCATTTATTTGAGAGTTGCTAACAGTTTGAGGTGGCGTGGGAGGATCAAATCGTACCTTCCGTCACAAGTGATATACCTTTATATTACACCTTCTAGTTCTTTCCATGGATCGCTGAGAGCGTTGGGGTAAGTCCCTTTCCATTTTTGTCAAGTTCCTCTCTAGGATTTGCAAAGATTCTACAACTTCTTTGAGCGCTGTATATTTTCCAGTCCATTGTATGCATGTATTAGGGAGGCTTGTAACCTCTGCTACGATTTCCTCCATGACTGGAATTCATATATATTGAACCATGGAGACCCCTCCCTGCAAGTTCTGGAATAATTCGATCGTGATGTTCGTGTCATATCCTTGCAACCGGTTGAAGTAATCTGTCCATCCCAACCAGTGTAAGATTTCTCTTGCCTACTTAGTTACCTGTAGTAATGTTGGTTCCCGGTGCACACTTCAGCCACCCATATTTTTTGTGTGTAAGTGAGGACAACGATCATTCCTTGTTGCAGCTTAACTCAACCAGCTTTTGAAATAGAAAATAGAAAAGATAGAGCAACATTGTGTATATAAAAATTGTGAATTTTCCTCATTTACTGCACTCATTGTAATCTATCAGTGAATGTATCGAGTATCTTCTCCCCATAAATGGAAAGGTTTACCTCGACTGTCAAAAGTACGAGTGTCATAATGGAAGATAATTATGGTTAGGCAGGATTGCTATGCCACTGCCACCGCTGGAAAGACAATCATCAATAATTTTCAAAAATCACTTTTAGCGATAATTATGGGCCATCATCATTTTGTGTGGGAAATTCAAATTATGTTAGAACCGTTTGAGGAAAAAAATTCCAAATAATTTTAAATTTGTTCACATGTTTCAGAAATATTCCACATATCATAACGTTGTTACTTTCCCTTGTTTATTGGATATAACAGGAATGATAGCCCCATTGTTTTAGAAAAGGAAATCTAAGAACACACTAAAACTTAGCATATTAAGATAAACTTTGATACCATTAGCCTCAACAAGTTTGTCTTTTAACCCATAGATGAGCCTGTATCCTTAATAAATAGTTTGAATTGTCTTTTCCAAGAAGACCATTATCCTGGTTTGGTAGCCATATGATAATAATTCCACTCACTGGATCGTAACCAAAGTGAACAAGCCAACTTGTGATGAGACCTATTGTCCTTTGATGAAAAAAAATTCCAAAGGCCATTTCCCTAGTGTGGTAGGCATAGTGGGAATGCCACTTATGTTATTATTTGATGATCGTGGTAGGTTGGCTCGTGATGAGACCCCCTATTCTTTGTGAATTTTTTTTTTTAGGCTCTATCAAGGGAGGCTCATCTACTCCTTAAGAGTGAGGGATGGCGTAAGAAGTATAAGAATGCTAAGTAAGAATGTGTTTAATATTCATTATTATGATATGAAAGCAGTTGTCATTCAAGTATATGTGGATATATAGGGGAAATAAACGAATTATGGTGGTTGATGAATTGTGAACAATTTTAAAGATGGTTCAAAGAAATTAATCCAAAAATAGTTCGCTAAAGTATGTTAAATGATCCACACAAAATAAAAAACTAGAACTAGTGTTGATGAAAATGAATTGGTGAAGTTCATACCCAGAGGGGTGACTGATGTAATAATGGTATGTGTTGTTTACAAAGAATCGTGACTTTTGAGAAAAAGGAGTGGCAATAAAAATGTAGAAAGAACAATAGTTGTTCCTTTCGAATGGACGACGATATCCAAAAAAAGGAACAACAAGCATTTATAAAGGGAGCAACAATGTAACAGAAGGAACGTCAATTGTTACTTTCAAATGAAAGACAATTGTACACAAAGGGAACAATCATCACACAAAGGGAACGTTAGTTGTTCTGTTCGAATGAACAACAACTCCATGCAAAGGGAATGACAGTTGTTCAATTTGAATGAACAACAAATCCGCACAAAGGGAACAAAAATCGCACAAAGGGAACGACATTTGTTCCGTTCGAATGAACAAAAACTCCATGCAAAGGGAACAACAATCGCACAAAGGGAACGCCAATTGTTCCATTCGAATGAATGATAACATAAAATTTTGACCTTTTAAGTGATTGTAAACCTCCCGCAGAAATTTTTGTTGTAGTGAATCTAGGATTGATTAGTCATCAACTAAATTCATTCAATATTTATGGGTAGGTTTATTCAATAATCAAAGCACTAGACGGTTTGTTAGCTTTAGTCTTTCATTATAGTTACCTGATTTTTGTTGTGGAACATGACCTATTCATATTTTGTGAAAACATGGTTTATCTTTGATGATTTTTACGAAGTGAGGTAGGAGCAATGAACAAAAAAGAGTGCTAATTATATTCATTATAATCGTCTTTTCTAGTTTTTATTTTGTCAAGTGACTTCCCTAAAAGAAATTAAAAAGTAAAAACTCAATCAAATGTTGTAAAGAAAGATGTTTACAATATGTACAATGCTGATAAAAATCATCTTTTATGAAGTTGAAGCTGTTCGGTGACCTTCCCAGTCAGCTAGAATCTGAATAGTAGGGTCCTTACTTACTTCTTGGCAAAAGGATTCTTTTGAAGGCGGTTGATGGTAGAGTCGTAGATGATGTCCATTTACCAGAAATGGACAACGAGACCCATCGATGGTAATTAAAGTGACAGTTCCATTATTGTGAACTTCATTGATTTCATATGGTCCCAACCACCTTGTCTATAATTTTCTAGGAAAATCCTGAAATTTGGAATCATAGAGAAGCGCCCAATCACCTTTTTGGAATGATTTCTTCTTGATGTGGGGTTGAGTTGGTAATTGAGGGTGCAACTGTGGTTGAGTATTCTGGTGTAGTTGTAGTGGAGCTTGCAAAGTGGATTGAGTTTGAGGGGTCATCCCCATGGGTTGATTGGTGATTCCCATGGGGCGCTTGCAATTTGGATTCCAATTGGGGTTTTGGGCAACCGTGTTGGACCACTATTAAGGATAGGGATTATTACTTGGATTCTACCAAGATGAGGTGGGGTATTGTGAGTTAGGCTAGGTGGGATTTGTTGCTGGTTGATTTGGCCAAGGGGGGTTTGCAGTTGGTTGATTTGGCCAAGTAGGATTTGCAGTTGGATAATGCTGGGACCGCCAGGTGGGGTTAGCAAATGGTTGACCCTGCCATGTGTTTCCAAAATTTTGCTGCTGAGTATACTGCCTAGAAAAGAAAGAGGAAGGATCTTGTCGTGTACCTTGGGGATGATCCTTCCATTGGTGACACTGGGCTATCAGATATACTGGTTTCGTTTCCTCTTCTGCCTCTTGGAAGAAATATTTTAATC
The DNA here is from genome assembly GCA_009831015.1 of Picea engelmannii. Classification (NCBI taxonomy): domain Eukaryota; kingdom Viridiplantae; phylum Streptophyta; class Pinopsida; order Pinales; family Pinaceae; genus Picea; species Picea engelmannii. The sequence continues at coordinate 795,580 of ML778944.1, forward strand.
CCGGGAGCGATGGGCATTGATTTGTTTTGTGGTCTTTAGCATAGATAGCACACATCCGAACCACATCCATAAGACATTCCCTTAGACCATGTTTCTTTCTGCATCGGTGGAAAAATATGGCCAAGGACGGTTCTGCATCTGCCTGTTTTTGTTTATCCTGCAAGACATCCAATTATGTAGTCAGAGTGCTCAGAATGTCATTTTTGAAATTTTCTAAGAGATTATCGATTTTTGTTCGAGTTACACCCCCACTGGTAATATTTCTACTTCTGGTGATAGGAGCCTGCATCCCTGATCTAGTCTGTGTACTTCCACGTGAGCACCTGATGCACAATAAGAAAATGTTATAATAATTTTCTTGATAAATATCACCCTTCCCCATTAAATTCAATGTTTCTACCCATTCATCTTTCATTCCTTTTATCAAATTGGCTTTGAGTACCTCACCTGGTAATGTACCATAAGGATATCTTTGCAAATTGTATTGGAACCTATCAACATATTCTTCTAATGTCTCATTTTCCTTTGCAGTCATTTGAAAGATTTCATCTTTTATATCCCTGGTTCTACAATAATCCTGATATTTTGTCAAGAAGGCTTGTTTCATTTCATCCCATAAGTTTATAGTTCCGCCCCTAATCCCATAAACCAGCACAGAGATGCCCCTTTCAAAGTAGAAGGGAACAGTTTTAGTTTTTGTGGTTCAGAGGTGTACTCAGAACCCCTACATAGGACATGAAATTCGAATAAGAATGCATCTAGGTCTTGTGAAATTAATCCATGAAAGGTTGGCAGATTATGTAATGGAATTGATTTCATAGGGGCATTGGTAACTGTATAAACTATCGGATATTCTAAAGTGGAGGTCTGGGATCGTGGTTGATTTGGTTGTGCCATTTGGTTGAAAATATGCCAATAATCTTCAGGAATTTCTTGGTCTGGGTGATCTATTTGAGGTGATTGGTTACTTGATCCCCTAGGGAATTTAATCGCACTACCTCTATCTGGGATTTTAGGTATGCCTTCTCCTATCACAGGAGATCTAGGATCATGTGGTGGTGATGGGTTTTCCTTAGAAACCCTACTGGTCTCCCATTCTCCTTCCTCCAGATTACAAGAGTTCCCCTCATCTAAAGGGATGAGTGGTGGAATATCTGTATTTTGAAAACTTTGTTCAGTCCCTTCAATTCCGCTATGAACCACACCATGGGCTGCAATTGGTGAATTTGCTTCCTAGGGAATTCGGGTAGAACCTCTCCTGGGTCCAACTGAAGCTTGAGATTCAGATTTTCAGATAATTTCATCTATGAAAGTGCTTTTTCTAGGGGTCACCGAGCCATGGGATTTTGTATTTTTTGGTGGGGGTTTTGGTTTTTCAGGTTCTTTCTTCTTATTCATGCACACTTCACACAAAATTCTAAGTACCTAAGTGGCCTCTATACATCAGCTGGAGGTAGGCGTTGGCACAAGAATTTTACTTGTTGCCTGTGAAGGTTCTTACCTTTCGTATTCAATGCCTCATCCTCCTGAGACACAACCCATGATATATTTGACACTCTCCCTGACAACGACACCAAAATGTTGGGCTCTAAAGATGTCCTAAAAGAAGCCTTAGTTTGTTGAAATTACTAATACAACTGAGAGGGGGGGGTGAATCAGTTGTCTTTGAGCTTAAACAATAATAAGTCTATTAAAATATTCTTAATATTTCCTCAAGTGATCATCAACATTATAGCATATTGATAGTAAAAGTAAAAAGCATCAGTCACACATAAGGTATACACAGAGACAGATTTTCGCGAGGAGACCCATAAAGGGAGAAAACCTCTTCTTCTTCGAAATGATAGGCAGTGTTTTAAGTTCTGTACATCATCTTTAATTGAGCACCAACTCAATGTGAGGTTGCTACCTCTGTTTTACAAGCTGCAACTTGTTTGAGAGCACCAACTCTCTGGTTTCTCTAGCACCCACTAGAAGGAAGCACCAACTCCCTGGTTTATCTAGCACCCACTAGAAGGAAGCACCAACTCCCTATATGTTCCAGCACCAACTGGATGGAAGCATCAACTTCCAGTTACACAGGCTCCAACCTGTATAATCAGAGAACACTTGTTCTCCCTAGCACCACCTTGCCACCCTGGTTTCTCTGGCTACAACCAGATGGAAGCTACAACTTCCTGTGTTCAAGCTCCCACTTGAACCTCTGAGGAAAACAGTCCTCCCGAGCACCTCCCAACCTCCCTATAATATGAATGGCTAAACAAACAGTCAACTTTACAAATAAATCAGTTCTTACCAATCTTTCTTTGTTCTGTAAATCTGGTCTTCTACACACTGTTCTGCTGCTCTTCTCTTCCTCTATCTGTTCAAAAGGTATGATCTACATCAACTCGTTCTCTCATTCTGCTCTTCTTCAGCTTGTTCTGTTATTCTGCTCTGCATTTCATCTCACACTACACATATGCTCAATCTCCTCCTGCGCATTCTCTCATTTTCCTTTTCTTACAGTTTCATTCTTTTCTCATACAGAACAACCAACCTCACACTGTCTTTCTCCTTTTCTTTATACACCTTCACGGCGGTTCAACTTCCCATCTCCTTAGGAAAAAAGGAAGACAACTATCCGAGCAACTAAAACGTCAACATATTCGCAATCATGAATCTGTTTCACTAACAGATTCGTAACTGACTGTGAGAGAGAACAGTAACCTTCCGATCATATTCCAATTTATCTACACCGTTGGATGAACTATATTGACATTGCCTTTAAATCAAGTTTCGACATTTCGACAATCTTGTGCTGAGTGTCTCTACACTTCATTTTGCGATCCCCGAAGTTCCGATACAGAACTTTTCTGCACTAGCTCCTTCCCCAATATGACTATGGTCATAACCAAGGGCCTATGCAAAAAACACTTTCGTGATTTCTCATTTCGTGATTTTCGACACTATGCTCCGTTGACCCCAAGTCAGTGAACTTTCGATCACTTTCCACATGTCCTGTGATTCGATGGTCCAGATGTGATCTTGATTCAATGGCTACGATTGAATCGCGATTTCATGATTTCGACATTCTTCTTGCATTGGGTTCTTTTCCTCTCCATGTCGCGATTTGCGAAACTCCGATATGGAGTTAGATCAACGGTCCAGATCTAATCTCTATTCAACGGCTGTGATTAAATCGCAATTTCACTTATCGTGAAATCAACATTCTTATTGCATTGTTTACTTTCCACTCCATGTTGCGATCCCCAAAACTCCGATATGGAGTTAGATCAACGGTCCAGATCTGATCTTGATTCAACGGCTGCGATTGAATCCGAATTTCGCATATCACAAAATCGACATTCTTGTTGCATTATTTCTTTGACATCTCCAACACGTGATCTTTGAAACTCCGACATGGACTGGAATCAACAGTCCAGATCAAAGCTTGATCTGATGGCCCAAATTACATCACGATTTCGCATATCGCGATATTGGAATTCTTGATGTTAATAATCTTTGACATGTCCAACTCACGATCCTCGAAACTCCGACATGGACTGGAATCAACGGTCTAGATCAAAGCTTGATCTGACGGCTCAGATTACATCGTGATTTCGCATATCAAAATATCGGGATTCCTGATGTTAATAATCTTTGACATGTCCAACTCACGATCCTCGAAACTCTGACATGGACTGGAATCAACGGTCCAGATTCAACCTTGATCTGACAGCTCAGGTGAAGTCGCGATTTTGCATATCACAATTATGCCCACTTCTCCTTGTACCTTAAAGGATGTGTGGGTTCTTCTTGATCCAACGGTGGTTGGATATTTCGCTTGGATATAACACCTGAGATCTATTCTCCTCTTCAACGATCTCTTCTTTTCTACATTTAGATCTTTCCTGGTTGCGTTGCCTTCGATCATTCGATATTCTTGAACTTATGCATGCTACTTGCCATCAATGACAAGCATTCGATGTCTATTAAATATTTTCCATTCACTGTCTGTTATTGCCATTCGTTGTATGTTAAATATTTTCCAACAATCTCCCCCTTTGGCATTGATGGCAACACAAGCACCCACATGCATTCGGACTCGACTCTCCTGAACTCTTTTCTCCCCCTTTGACATCAATGTCAAAGAAGAAATATTCTTCCCCTGATCTGTTGCAAAACATACTCCCCCTGTCGACTATAAGCATCTTGGAAATACACCATATGTTCAATAAGTACTCCCCTTGACCAGTTGAACAGATTAGACACAAGAAATTATAACCCCCAATTTTTTACGAAGATATCCAAAAGGGGTCGCTGCTAATGGTTTAGTAAAGATATCAACTATCTATTCTGTAGAAGATATATAATTCAGTTGAA
>ML778944.1:805986-839382 GCA_009831015.1 Picea engelmannii
CATTCGCTGTCTGTTATTGCCATTCGTTGTCTGTTAAATATTTGCCAACATAGTTAACATTAATTTATCAACCCGAGGATTCGTCTTTTTATCTCAAGAATGTTAGCAAAGTCTATGCAGATAGTTGTAGAGGATAAAATTGTGTAGTTACATTAAATATGGGTTTATCAACAATCAAGTTCCTCACACATTCATTAAAACTTTGAAACTATGATCTTAACAGAATTGAAATCTGATCTACAACATGCTGTGAATTTAAAGGCATTAATTGAATTTATCTAATTAAGAGACAGTAATTGAATTCATGAAAATCTTGATAAACTGATCTATTGGCGATCATTTAACTTGCTGAAAAGAAGTAGTGAATTATATCCATGAAAAGGAATAGTGATTGTAATCTAACCGAAAGGAGAAACAATCACTAATTTAAGAGAAAGGAACAACAAATGCTAATTCAAGCAAAAGGAACAACAAATGCTAATTTAATCGAAATGAACAACGTGGATAATCATGAGAGGATCTGTCAAGCAGTAAACTAGAACAATGGAAACTGGAACAAAAATCGATAGCATTCAATTGAAACGCCTATCTTCTGTAAGAAAACAACATAAAATCATTAACACACTCATGCATTTATCTTAACTATTTCAAAATAGATTTAATTCACAGAACAATAATAAAACAGATACAATTACAGATTGAGACAGTAACTCCTTCAGACTGGGCCATCGGTTCTTAGAAGAACTGCTGCTAGAAACTCGGTATGCGAAAATGATGAAAAACTTCAAAGCTTATATTAATTTCATAACTAGTACAACATTTACAAAAACTGCTTGCGCAGAGAAATTCCGAGTTCTAAATGCTTGGATAAAATACTTAGATGATCCTTTCCATGATTCATTACCCTCTATATATTACAATAATATGGGTAAATTAAGCTATCCTGAGGATCGAGAGATTCTCAGGATCACTTTTACTATTTATAAAGTTTACAAAATATAGAATAATTCTTCCTCCAAACTGCTTTGCGCCTCATGTCTTCAACCTTCAACAGTCTTCATATCTTCAAAATCTCCTTAACTATCTTGGGTTCGACAATATTTATCCATTCCTTTGCTAAAATCAAATAATTCCAATCGAATATTAGAATTTATCTAACATTACTCAATAATATTTCTAGAAGACATTTTAATCATTTTCTATCATAATTATTCCAAATTAACAGAAAAAGTCAATCAAGATTTCACCACAAACCATAGAAATAAGGAGGATATTTGTACCGTTTTCACAACTCAATAGGTACGAGAAAGCGCAAAAAGCTATAGAGAGATTTGACTACATTGGTGCGGTCCAATAGGGTTGAGACAAATAATAACATGACATTCGGGTGTTGAACGAAAGCAGTCTTGATCGCATAAATAAATCAACTGAGTAATGGGAAAAAATGGCTCGGGAACCCCACCAAGAAATCCAAGAGAAATGGGTCAGGTGTGAGAAAAAATAGGTCAAAATGAACATGGAAATGAAGGATATCAGACTCCCCAAGTTTGGCATGCCCGATGACTATGGCGACTTGCGCGACATGATCAAATCGCACATCAAGCAAGACTCAACATGGGCCAAAGAACTAGCAAAGGTGACAGACACAATGCTAGGTCAGGTGCGACAGTTTATGGAACACCCGATCAAAGCTCAGGCTATGCGAAAATAGTTAAGTGCCAGTCTGGTCAAGTATCGTGCACATGCGGTAGAGATCAGAGATATTTACGTTGCCCCTATGGAACAACATAGATTCCCATTTGCCAATACCTGCGAGGAGTTGTTCATCCAATTTTCGGAGTACGAGAAGAGTCACGCTTTTAAAATCATATCTTGAGATGACTCTTAGACAAATTTATAGGAGAGAATGCCATGTGGTGAATTTTGTTTTACTTATCTGCATTTTAGCCATTATTTTCAGTTAATTTTATGTTATAAATAAGAGCATCGACTGATTAGTTAAGGGTCGATGGTTGTTGCAAGAAACTCTCATTTTTGGTTTTGTTAAGAATTATTTTTGAGCTGCATTTAATTGAGAAGTCCTTCTGGACCAGAGATAAGTTTATGTTTTCATCAAATGCGTGTATGATTGGATGTGGAGAAGAACTATTTCCTATTCCGTCTCATGAATGGATGCAATAACGAGTAAGAACTTTTAAATCTATTGATAAGTTATTTGATGCAATTTTTTATGGTTCTTTCTTTAATGATGAAAAATGAATCTTTGTGTTATTATGTGATTGATGATGATAGTTTGAGTGAATTATTTTTCTTACCATTGTTTATCACATGCATGTTTTCTTCTAATAATCGTATCTCAATAAGTAATTGGAATATTCACACGATTAATGTATTATTATTAGGCATGTGGTATATGATCATTGTCTACATGCTTGGTTATAAGGGTTATCCCAAATCCATCCTCTTCTCCAGTAGTTTAAATTTGTTCCCATTTGTTGCCTAGTTGATTTATACTGGCTTTCCATCTTATACCAGTCACACCAAAAATAAAATACAAAAAAGAGAATGTCTAAACCAAAGGAGAGGGCTTCAAAAGAAAACGTAAATCCCATCGATTAATTGGCCGGATCACAAGATCAAGAGAACCATTCCACTATTAAACGTTGCAGAGTCTAATTGGGCTCTAAAGATGTCCTAAAAACAACCTCATTTAACATTAATTTATCAACCCGAGGATTCATATTTTTATCTCAAGAATGGTAGCAAAGTCTATGAAGATAGCTGTAGAGACTAAAATTGTGTAGTTAAAGTAAATCTGAGTTTATCAACAATCAAGTTCCTCACACATCTTCAGTTATTTCTATGATTTTATAAATAAGGATGTGTTTGGGTTTTGAAAGAAGGTGGATCAGGTAAAGTGAAAGAGAAAGAATAAAGGAATAAGCTAAAATGCAGACCAGTGAATCACCATTGGGCATGAAGTCAAGTAAACACTCTATGAGATTGAAGGCCAGTAAACTGCATATTAGACAAAATACTTATATGATGATGGTTAGAAAAATGGAGAATGTGAAAAATAGTAGAATATCCACCAAACATAGATTCTCTCTGCAAAATGGATTTGACAGGTACTTGAACAAAGCACACAAATAACAGGCAGATCACAACAAATATTGCTGCTCAATAATCTATTGTTTATGGAAAATCATTGATTCTCAATGGCTCTAACTTGTTCAAGAAAGAGGGAAAACCAGAATGGAAAACGAAGAAATAACAATCTGATAACACAACTCATAGGGATGTTCAATGTCATAAATGAATGCTTAATAAAATTTCCCATAGGCTTACAATGATCATACACAGGATGATTAATCAAATTATTCTCAAGCCTTACCCCCTCAGGTATCTTCCCCCTCGTGGTTACAATCTCATGAAATATATATATTTCTACAATCCAATCCTCTCAGATAAAAACAATTACAAATTTATACAAAGAAATCTTCTAAAAATAGAAAAAGAAAGATAGCTTAAAAAGGCTTGACGCTTGAGAGAATAGGTGTTGAAATGTTGGATGCTTGATGTATGACTGTTGTCCACTAAATCTATGTTTGAATGCAACATAATCTGGAACTATCCTTTTGATTGCTTAACTATCTTCTAGGTATCCCTGAACAACTCCCTCGAAATCTAGAAGTGATAAACTTAATACCCTGAAATCTTGATGGGTATTTTGTCACTTGTAACTGATGACATTATCATTTGGAGAACACCAAGAGGAATGTATGCCTGTTGAATATGGTTGCATGAATTTATAATATCAAATCTAATAAATGGAAAATCCAGGCTTGGAAGGCGAGGAGGTTTATAGAACAAACTCTCAGAAGTTGGATTTTCTGTTTGCACATTAACAGTTTCCACCTTTGAATTGACTTATTTCCCATCAAATGTAAAACTCAACACATCAGAACCTGATATACCATTTTCATAGCCAATATTTAAATCTTTAATGATAGGTTTGTAGTGTTTCAACATCTGAACATTGTGTTGAAGCTTCGAGGTGAAAAGAACACATCCAACACTATTACATACACTACTATTCAATAGAGAAGAGGGTATTTCTGTTGAGAAGATTCCCTCCCCTATATTGGCAAGGATATTCAACATCACATTTGAGGAACCTAGACAACTTAGAGGCAAAGACTCCATACAATCTGGTTCACGTAAATTATGTGATGTCTCGACTATATCACCAGAGCCCAACAAAAGACATGTGTAGAAATGTTGAAGTTGAGATGATATCTTGTACATTAGATGTTGCTCCTCCTGGATCGAAACTAAAATATGAAAGCCCAGACATTAATAAATTAAAATATTTGGAGACTTCCTTTGGGCTGCCAACAGAGAAACTGTTTCCTACTTCCCTTTGCAATTTGGATCTTTCATTTCCCATTTGTACTGATGATGTAGGAAGTGCCTCAAATGAACCAGATAAATGCCAATGAGAATAAGATGATTCCTGGCTACATTCAGATATCTCTTCCAATGTTGCTCCTCCTTACTGACGTACTAGAATCATTTTCCACTTCATATTCTTTATCCTTAAACAACCAATTTCCTGTGTTTCCTTTGGAGAACTCTGATTTTCCCCTATGTGCATCACAATGGCCTCATTTTTCACTAAGAAAATTTTCCATTGGGCAGAAGGAGAAGGGGATTCTTCCATGGAGATGTTGTTGGTTACACTAGATTCCATGCGACTGATTCTATTGCTTCCAGATATCTATCCTCCTTCAAATCTAGGAAACTTGTGTTTTCCTTGTCAAATCCACATTCTTGTTTGTTGGTTTTAGAAACACTAGATAGCAATATTGGGGCCTCGGTTTCTTTTTCTGGCAAACCCCTGTGAGAAAATCCCATTATAAGATAATTAGTTGATTCCTCTTCCAGAATGGTTGAGGGGAATGGAACCCATTGTAATGTGTAAACCCTGCTTAATATCATTCTGCTCAAAGGTTAATGGAACTTGGGCTGTAGCTCTCTCTACGCAGGCCCATGTGCCATGAAATGATGACATATCCGTGAGGAGGAGCTGTTGAGAGGATTTGTGGAGTTGGATCTGTAAATGACATATGCTGGTGCTAGGATGGTCCACAACAATATGGTAATCTGGATGCCTTCCCACCATTAATATTTTCTGTTCCACTAAGTTTCCCTCGTTTTCCTCTGAATTTGGGTCGTGTGGGACAATAGAGAAAATTCTTGTTCCATTTTTGGAGACGTAAAGCACCGGGACGAGCTCTCCACTTACGTATTCATCCTCCATGTGGCTTGACTTATGCGCTTGATTTAAGTGTTGATTGTAGGTGCAATGGCTCATTGTGTGTTGAATGGTGTTTTTCTATTTTCATTTATGCAGAGGAAAATATCCATATGCATGAGACATAAACCCTTTAATTATTTTTAATGATGACAGTTGTGGACAAAATCGATGCGTAGTGCATGAAGAAGGCATCTTTGTGGGCTCCTCCCATGGCGCCTTGTGTTGAGTGACTTAGCTCTCGACTTAATCGATGGAGAATTTGGCATCCAATGTCTCTGTTGGCATATTTTCATCACTTGGGCACTTACACAACCTCTATGCGCATACAAAACCATACTTATCCATAAGCCACATGGAGATTTAAATACATGAAAGGATCAACAAACTGTTAGTGCACTTATAAGAAGTAAACACAGAATTCAACTATATGCCTGTATTAGCCATCATTCATAATTTTCCATGTGATACCTGTTTGCTTGGAAATTGGTGTTTTTCACAGTTGATAGGTTCACTATTTGTTGTTATCGCCAAGCCAATCCAATATTATTATAAATATAAAAACAACAAATGTTTCAAATTTTCCTTATTGCCTTGAATCTATAACTTCAACACCCATGACATCTCTTAAAGTTTCTTGCTCGTGAACTCCTTGTGTGCTGGTGCTTTATCATGACTATTGTGTTGTGTGGCTAGTAGTAGTAGATACTAACCTATGTTGTATTTGATGGCAGGTGCTTGGCTCGATAACCTGTGAAATTGGTTTTTTATGCCTGATGGCTTTAATGGAGCTTGGCCCTTTTGCCAATGTTGACTCTTGGTTGTAAACAATATTAAACATAATAAGTTTAGATATGGTGAGAAAACCAATCTGGCAAAGAATATGATGCTTTATAATGGTGCTGAATATCGTTATTCTAGTAGCGTGTCTGTCGTCACCAAAAGTTCAAAATTTAACACTGCAAACTTAGTACTAACATTGGCTCCTTCTGTGGATGATGTTCTCCCTGTGAAGCATCAAGAACAAGTAGACCAATGTGACTTTCCTTTGTGCATCCGTGCAACACAACCTGGAAATTTTTTTCTCTGCAAACATCCACATTTATGCTCTGCCTAGTCCGTTGGGTTTGTGGAGCCATTCATACTGTCACAAGATCTCTGCAATATTTATTCAAAATTTAAACACACACTTCTAAAAACAAAATAATTGTTGCATGCTAACAAACTGAAAATAATCCACCTCCTCATATGACGAGTTTATTTTACACACTGCATACTCTATCCAACTCCTTCCATTAGATTAGGTAAATACATGCTTCCAGTGAAGCCATATAATTATTTGACTAACTGGTGAAACTCTTAATCTGGAGATAATGAAAGAAGGAACCCATGGAATACAAAAATGCAATTCAAAAGGATGACAGAAGAACAATTTGATATTTGAATTGTTGAAAGATTCTAAATAATCGGCAAAAGGATCATGAAAACCATGAAGAAATACCTTTTCCTAATTTTTTTAGTTGAAGATCAAAAGGTCTAGGCATATCTTCTTTCTGATAATGGCTGCCTCCTTCAGCTATTTTCAAATCTGAACATGACTATAAGATGATTTCACTGCTGCTTGATTCTTGTTTGATGTCATCTCTGTAAGTGATACCAGTTTTCTGTTAATGAGATATTGAATTGAACTCTTCAATAATCTCAATCCCAAACTGCTTAATATCTTCTGAAGATGGTGAACCATTAATATCAAATATTGGTTTGTTGACTTTCAGAAAAGAATCTGTTACATTTAGTGAACAAATAGTCTTAGAAATTTGTTCATATAACTGCTTCAAGTCCCCATCGTTGACTTCCTCAACTTCAGATGCATAGCTTTCATAAAGTGGCTTACTGTTGAAGTTTTCATTATGTGTTAATGTGAAAATTTTCCCTCCACTTGAACCATGACTATCAAAGAGAGAATCTAAATTTTTGTTGTGATACAACTGCTGATCAAAGGCCTTAGAGAGAAAAGATGAGATCTGTTGTTCATAGAAATTACCATCATCTTAAGAATTATAATAATCATCATATATAGGTGAGCCAAAAACCTTTGTGTCTTTCATAGAAGGACGAGCAGCCTCATGCTGTAAAACAAATTTAGAAGAAGATTCAGAAGATGATGAAACATCTTCTCCTTTCTCAACATAATCATCCTCTATATCATAGTCAAAATTACTAGAAACATTTGAATAAAGGACAAATGTGTCTACAGTATGGCTATCGCCAACATCCTTACAAACAAAAGAAATAATAATTGAATGTTGAATGCCAAATTCAAATTCTTTACAACAGTTATCAAAAGGAAAATCAACCGGATAATTTTTTTTGTAATAATAATGAAAGACAGTATGAAACTCCTTCAAAGAATGAATGATAGAAGAAAGAAGGGATTGACACCATTCATGAGAATGTTCTTCTAACGAAAATCTGAACATCTTGATTAAGACATCCTCATGAACAAAATTATGTTCAAGCATGCATTTATGAAAATTTTCTAAATGGTCACCGGGATGATCATCCTTGCATCCTATAAATATGGAAAGATAGTCATCCCATTCAGATATTGTAGGTACTGGATGTGGAACACCAACTATGTTGGTGAAATCACAAAATGCATACCTTCGAGCCAAAATAGTTTCCATGGCCATCATGGATCTTCAACCAGTGGAGTCACCTATGAATCTCGGGACAATGGGGTTGCCATGGTGAAAGATGTGCAGTCATGTATCTTCCCTCTTCCTATTCACCATCAAGAAGAAGATCTGATCGTTGTCGTTCTCTCAAGGAAGATATCTTCATTGCTTCATCCCCAGCAACGACGCCAAAATATGTTAGTGCTAGAAGTTTCCCCTAGACTGCTATAGGGTCAAGCCTAGCACATCTTCAGTTATTGCTATGATTTTATAAATAAGGATGTGTTTGGGTTTTGAAAGAAGATGGATCAGGTAAAGTGAAAGAGAAAGAATAAATGAATAAGATAAAATGTAGATTAGTGAATAACCATTAGGCATGGATTCAAGTGAACACTTTGTTAGATTGAAGGCCAATAAACTGCATATCAGACAAAATACTTATATGATGATGGCTAGAAGAATGGAGAATGTGACAAATAGTAGAACATCCACCAAACAAAGATTCTCTCTACAAAATGGATTTGACAGGTACTTGAACAAAGCACACAAATAGCAGGCAGATCACAACAAATCTTGTTGCTCAAGAATCTATTGTTTATGGACAGTCATTGATTCTCAATGGCTATAACTCGTTCAAGAAAGACGGAAAAATGGAATGGAAAAGGAAGAAATCACAATCTGATAACACAACTCACAAGGATGGTCAATGTTAGAAATGAATGCTTAATAAAATTGCCCATGGGCTTACAATGCTCATACACAGGCTGATTAATCAAATTCTTCTCAGGCCTTACCCCCGCAGGTCTCTTCCCCCTCGTGGTTACAATATCATGAAATATATATATGTCTACAATCCAATCCTCTCAGATAAAAATAGTTACAAATTTATAGAAAGAAATATTCTAAAAATAGAAAAAGAAAGATATATTAAAAAGGATTGACACTTGAGAGAATAGGTGTTGAAATTATGGATTCTCAATGTACGACTGTTTTCCACTAAATTTGTGTTTGACTGCCACATAATTTGGAACTGTCCCTTTGATTTCTTAATTGTCTTCTAGGTATCCCTGAACAAATCCCTCGAAATCTAGAAGTGATAAACTTAATACCCTGAAATCCTGATGGGTATTTTCCCACTTGTAACTGATGACATTATCATTTGTAGAACACCAAGAGGACTGTATGATTGTTGAATATGGTTGCATGAATTTATAATATCAAAGGTAATAAATGGAAAATCCAAGCTTGGAAGGCGAGGAAGTTTATAGAACAAACTCTCAGAAGTTGGATTTTATGTTTGCACATTAGCAGTTTCCACCTTTGAATTGACTTATTTTCCGTCAAATGTCAAACTCAACACATCAAAACCCAATCTACCATATTCACAGTCAATATTTAAATCTCGAATGATAGGTTTGTAGTCTTGCAACATCTAATCATTGTGTTGAAGCTCCGAGGTGAAATGAACGCATTCGACACTATTACATACACTGCTATTCAATAGAGAAGAGGGTATTTATGTTGAGCAGATTCCCTCCCCTTTATTGGCAACGCTATTCAACATCACATATGAGGAACCTAGAAAACTTAGAGGCAAAGACTCCATAAAATCCAGTTCACATAAATTATGTGATGTCTCAACTATATCACCAGAGTCCAACAAAAGACATGTGTAGAAATGTTGAAGTTGAGATGATATCTTGTACAACAGATGTTGCTCCTACCGGATCGAAACTAAAAGATGAAAGTCTAGACATTAATAAATTAAAAGCATTGGAGACTTCCTTTGGGCTACCAACAGAGCAGTTGTTTCCTGCTTCCCTTTGCAATTTGGATCTTTCATTTCCCATTTGTACTGATGATGTAGGAACCACCTCAAATGAACCAGATAAATGCCAATGAGAAGAAGATGATTCTTGTCTAGATTCAGATATCTCTTCAAATGCTTCTCCTCCTTACTGACATACTAGCAACATTTTCCACTTCATATTCTTTATCCGTAAAGAGCCAATTTCCCGTGTTTCCCTTGGAGAACTCTAATTTTCCCTTATGTGCATCACAATGGCCTCATTTTTCACTGAGAAAATTTTCCATTAGGTAGAAGGAGAAGGGGATCCTGGCAATGTAGGCGTTGTTGGTTACAATAGATTCCATGTGACTGATTCTATTGCTTCCAAATATCCATCCTCCTTCAAAGCTAGGACACTTTTGTTTTCCTTGTCAAATCCACATTCTGGTTTGTTGGTTTCATAAACACTGGCTAGCAATATTGGGGCCTGGGTTTCTTTTTTTGGCAAAGCCCTGTGAGAAAATCCCATTAAAGGATAAGTGGTTGATTCCTCTTCTAGAATGGTTGAAGGGAATGGAACCCATTGCAATGTGTAAACCCTTCTTAGTATCATTCTGGCCAAAGGTTAATGGAACTTGGGGTGTAGCTCTCTCTACGCAGACCCATGTGCCATGAACTGATGACAGATCCGTGAGGAGGAGTCGTTGAGAGGATTTGTGAAGATGTATCTGTAAATGCCATCTTTTGGTGCTAGGATGATCCACAACAATATGGAAATCTGGATGCCTTCCCACCATTAATATTTTCTCTTCCACTAAGTTTCCCTCATTTTCCTCTGAATTTGGGTCATGCAGGACAATAGAGCGAATTCTTGTTCCATTTTTGGAGATGTAAAGCACTGAGACGAGCTCTCCACTTCCATATTCATCCTCCATGTGGCTTGACTTATGCGCTTGACTTAAGTGTTGATTGTAGGTGCACTGGCTCATTGTGTGTTGTGTGGTGTGTTAATAACATTTCTTGTCCTAGGCACAAGAGTATTCAGGTCAGCAAGTTTCTCAAGAAACGCCCGAGCGTGACACGGGAAAATCTCATTTTTTGGATTTCCTGGCAAGTACGCGGGCGAAATTATGTTGTCGACGGTCCAGATCCTTTCATAAGAGTAGATCGGTGGTCAGCGGGAAATCGCGGTTAGCAGAGTTGCGCCCAGGTTAGTGCAATAGATAGCGCCCATATTGTGTGCGAGGATGGATAGCAGTCGTCCATCCAGAGGACGCGTGGCGTAAGATCTAGTTGCATTGGCATTTCGGCATTCGGGAATTCGAGGGGTGAGAGTTTCATGGTGTTCTACGTCTCGAAACCCTGAACCCCAAAAGTGCCAAAAGCACCTAGATTCGGGCCCGCAGTATCAAGAAGCAACCTCAGCCGTTCATCCACAGGAGACACTTGGCGCACGCGATTAGGCTCCTCACCTTTTCGCCCATCGCGACTTCGAAACGCAAATAATAGATCCATCATATTCCCGATGCACGAGGTGCCGGGAGTGTCCAGGACCCGGACCCACAGCATCTCCGAGTGAATTCAGGACCATCAGATATGAGAGGGACGCGTGGCGCCCAAGTAAGCCATCTCGACGTTTCTCTCATCGTAGCTATGAATGAGCAAGGATTAACTCCTTCCATTCACGAACGCCAAAAGCACTTTGGGAATAAACACAGGGTCATAGCCCGTGGTCACTTGGGAAAGAAAGGAACTGTGCAAAAAGGGGCCAAAGGCATCGAGTCTAGTCGTTGAAAGGATCATCGTGATCTCCATGCGCCATATGATGCGACCTCGATCCTGGTTTTCTCTTGGAGTAAATGAAGATGAGAACGGGTGGTTGAAACCTCCTTTCATTCATTAAGTGTGAGGTATGGAGGGTCTAGCTAGCGGTCTGCTCGAAGGGGTCCCGTGTACCGATTTTTCCAAAGAAGCCATGCTGAAGTCCTCGACTAGACAGGGAAGTCTGCACACGCTAGCTCAACACTTAATGGCTCAACTACCCTCCTTGCAGGAGCCATGTGCAGTTAAGGTGGCGCTTGAAGAAAGATATCAGTACGAGTTTGACTGAAGGGACACCAAGCCTTGGGTGACTGGGCACGCCTCTGTGAGGTGAATTTTCCTGAGTATATAAACTCAGTCTTTGTATTTTGTAATCTATCAATGGTAGAGTGAAGCTCCCGATTATAAAGTTTTAGAAACACTCTAGTTCTGGGGTTATGCATCTGTATGCGAGATTTCTTGTTTTATGACAGACAATCTTTCTTACTCCATCTAATTTTCATCTTATGCTGAGAGAGTTCGTGATCGACGGATTCGCACAGATTATTGAAATTATGTTATGATAAAGGATTTATTGTGGCATCATTGTATTCTCTGGTTTTCTATGTTTGAATGTAAAAAGATCTTACATTTAAATGTTTTCTCCTACATTCTATTAGAAACTTGTTGTTTATAACAGACCTTTGCATTTCTCTGATACAAGTCTTCTTCCTACTCACCCTTACTACAACTCACTGTTTGAAATTTATCTAAGACCTCACTTTCCCATGCATGCTTGGCCTAGTTTCAGAGTTGAAACAATATTGTTCTGAGTTTACTTCCATTTGATCATCCCTTTTATAAACAAATCATGACATTAAACTGATGGGTGTTGGGATCTTCTCCTGCTACAATCCAGGGGTGACTTCCGACACTAACATTTCTGGCGCCGTTTCTGGGGATGAAGTTGAAAATTTTCCCCAGGATTGAACGAGATTGAGCCTCTGATTCTGAAGGTGCATCGGGTATCAGAGCCTTTGAAGATTGCTACTATGCACCTGGCAACTCCATTGTGATGAATCCATTGTGGCAAACCTGTTGTATTAATTGTGGCTTTCAGAGGCAGACACACACGATCTCATCCACAACTGCCTCTAGCTACACCTGAAACTGATCCAGAGGTGGTTCTCAGGAAACGGAAGGCCCCTGAAGAAGAAGCTTCCACTGCCGAACCAGGTAATCCTCCACCTCCTTCTATAGGAACTCCTTTTTCTCCTCTTTAGTTTCTTAATAGACCTCCTTCAGAGGTTTCCCGTTTCCTGAATTTTGGGAGTGTTCCTGCTGAGTTTTCCCCTCCTGGTCTGGGATTAGAGGGAGAAATCCTTGTCACTCCCCTCTCCTCTGAAGTTGTACCTTGGCATAGACCCAGGACTACAGAAGATTTCCCCACTCCTGCACAAAGAGGATCATATACTGGCTTGAGCTCGTTAGCTTTCTCCTTAAATCCCCTTTTGTTTCCCATTCCACTCCGAGACTCATTCCCAGTAGCCCCTTCGCGAACTCCTTCTCCTCCAAGTTTTCCTCCACCTAATATTCCTATGGCTGGCACCAATCCCCCTCTAAATAGAATGGACGCCATAGTCATTGCCAGATATGCTCCCTTATCTCTACCCCATCCTATGAATCCTCTCCCTGCTAGAGATTACTTGAAGTATATGCCCAAGTTCACTGGGGAAGGGGACGTAACCACGGAGGAGCACCTGGCTGCTTTCTACAACTATGCAGACAACCTGAACATTGAAAATGAAGATGTATGGATGAGAGTCTTCATCCAGAGCCTGGATGGTGAGGTGAGGAAGTGGTTTAGAAGATTGGCCCCTGGATCTATTGTTAGGATCGAAGCCCTAGATAATGCTTTCTTGAGGAAGTGGGGAGACAGGAAGGATTTCATGTATTACATGATAGAGATTGGGTCTTTGAAGAAGATGGAAGGAGATTCTATATTAGACTTCTCCAGGAGATTCAATAAGATGTATAATAAAATCCCTGCCGAAATAAAGCCTTCAGAAGCCTCAGCCAAGATCTCTTATGCTAGTGCGTTTGGTCCTGATTTCTGTCTTTTATTGAGAGAAAGAAGAGCCACCTCCTTAGCTCAAATGAAAGATGCGGCCATAGAAGTGGAATCTAATGTATTAGAATCTGATAGACTGAGGAACAAGGCTAACGTAGACAGAACAAATTGAAAATTGGAAACCTCCACTTCTGGCCCATCGATGCCCTACCCTCAAGTGGATGAACTGACCAAGATGGTGAAGTCTATGTCTGCATAAATGGAGAGGATGAAGGTGGAGGGGAGGCAAGCATACAAGGGCCCTCAAAACGCCAAAAACAAAGGAGTTTTTAGGAGGCCAAACAATTTACTCCCCCGAATGTGCAAAGAGAGAGGGGAAGAGACAGAGAAGACCAGAAAATTCAGGCCCCTTTTCAAAACAATTTTGTTGCTGAGGGGGAAGAAGGGGAAACAGACGAGCTTGATCCTGAAATCCATTGCTTCGGAGACACTCCTCCTTTTCCTCATCTCACTCAATCAGCCTACGAGGAGTCTCTCATGGACAATCAGTTGAATGAACTAAGCAAAGGAGACAAGGCTAGTGGCAGCCAAGGCAGGTATGACCTGAGGTCTAAGAAAAAGACAGTAGCACCTGATGTACCTGAGCGCCCCACTAGAACAGAGAAACCTGCTAATGAAGTAGCAGACAATCACAAAGGTAATAAGACCCGACCCCTCTCCCCCATAGTCCAGATTCATGTTCCCGAAATAAGAGAAATCCCAAAACATACATCTTCTTTTAATTTCGAGCATGAAATTCAAAAGATCAGGATCCCTGTGCCCCTAACCAAATTAATTAAACATGAAGGGTTCAAGAAATGCTTCTTTGAGATTTTACAGTCTGAGACCTCATGCCTTCCCACAGACTCCATCAATTTGCAAGATGAAAAGCCTGCAGTTATTCTAGGTCCTATGGTAGAAGACAGGAATGACTCATCCCCTCCCTTCTACACTTCCTTGAATATACATGACAAGGTGCTGCATAACTGCTTGATGGATTCAGGGGCTTCTCACAACCTTATGCCCAAAACTGTCATGGAAGAGTTAGGGCTAGAAGTCACCCAAGCCTATCATGACCTCTATTCCTTTGACTATAGAAAAGTTCAGTGTCTAGGAGTTATCAAAGACCTGGTCGTGACCTTGTTTCAGTTGCCCATGAAAAGTGTGGTCATGGATATTATAGTGGCTGACGTCCCCCCCAAGTTCGGTATGTTGTTATCAAGATCTTGGATAAAAATACTGGGGGGAACCTTGCAGATGGACCTCACATATGCTACTATCCCAGTGTTTGGAGGAGAGCATAGAAGACTATATAGGGAAGCCCACTTGGCCTATATAATCAGTGATGAAGCCAATCCTACCAATCATCCTATTTTTTCCTTAGATACTGATTTAGGTTCCAGTTTACTGCAACTTACTCATGCTCTCGAGCCTCCTATTAAACTTAGAAAKCAKMCCACCACTTCTCATGAATTTCCTCCCTCCATCACCCCCATCTGGAAAATRTTTTTTGATGGAGCCTGCTCCAGGGAAGGCACTGGTGCTGGAGTGTTTTTTGTGTCACCTTCTCAGGAAACCATTTCCCTGTCATATAGGCTGGAATTTGAAACCACCAACAATGTGACAGAGTATGAAGCTCTTGTTMTGGGTATGAGGGCTRCAAAAGAAATGGGAATTAAAGAGATAGCAATATTTGGAGATGYTGAGTTGATTATTCAGCAAGTCAGAAATGSCTACCGTGCTAATAATCCCCGGCTTAGAAATTACAGAAATGAGGTATGGGACCTGATTGACAATTTTTTCTTGGCTTTTAACATTTCTTTCATTCCAAGGGKAGAAAATACTTCAWTCGATTCTTTAGCTGTCTCAGCTAGTTTGCTCAAAGTTCCCATGCCGCCTATGGTCAAATCTGATGTTGAAAWAAAATATAGGCCCTCTGTACCGGACAATGTCAAGCATTGGAAGGTATTCGAAGATGATCTGGAAATCGAAAAATTTCTCCAATCTGTTGATGAATTTTCTGCATTGCACATTGATCAGGATCTTGACATGGAAGATAACCCTCACCCTGAGGTGTTTTTAAATAAAATTGCTAACCACCAGATTATTCAGCTACCTAGCAATCACATTCTGAGGGGACTAGTCTCGTTAGAAAGATTGTTCGATGGGAATGATGTGGCAGTAAAGGGCAGGGTTTTAGATGAAGATGTTGACACAGCTGAGTGCAACATTGGCACACCGGAGGAGCCTAAGTTCCTCAAGTTGTCAAGGAGTTTGACCAGAGAATAGAGGGCCGAATATACTGAGCTACTGAGAGAGTTTGCTAAGGTGTTTGCATGGACCTACGAAGACCTCAAGACATATGACATATCCATCATTGAACACAAGATCCCACTAAAGGAAGAGGCTAAGCCATTTAGGCAGAAGCTAAGACAGATAAATCCCATGTTGCTGCCTGTCATGGAGAAAGAAGTGAAGAAGTTGTTAGAGGCCCAGATCATCGTCACCTTGAGATATTCCGAATGGGTGACCAATTTGGTTCCGGTAAGAAAGAAAAGTGGAGAAATCAGGCTTTGTGTCAATTTTAGGAACTTGAACAGAAGCTCAAAGAAAGACAATTATCCCCTACCCAACATGGAACACATATTGCAGAGGGTAACAGGTGCCTCTAGGATTTCCATGATTGATGGTTTTTCTGGCTATAATCAGATATCAGTCATGCCTGAGGACAGAGAAAAAATGGCCTTTACCACTCCTTAGGGCACATTCATGTATGCCAAAATGCCTTTTGGGTTGATGAATGCAGGAGCCACATTTCAGCGAGCCATGGACATAGCTTTTATCGGGGATAAAGATCAGTTTGTAGTGATCTATCTGGATGACATCACAGTCTTCTCGAGGTCGGATAAAGAGCACTGTTGTCACCTGAGGAAAGTTTTCTTGAAGTGTCGAAGGTTTGGCCTTTCCCTAAACCCCAAGAAATCTTTATTTTCTATGCAGGAGGGGAAGCTATTAGGCTATATAGTGTCAGTAGAAGGAGTGAGGATTGATCCTAGCAGAGTGGAGGTAATTCAGACCCTGTCACTTCCCAGATCTAAGAAGGAAGTTCAGGCCTTTTTGGGGAAGATTAATTTTTTGAGGAGATTCGTCTCGAATTTCACTGAGCTAGTGAAACACATCACAACCATGCTAAAAAAGGGAAATGAAGTGAAATGGACCGCTGAACCCAGGGAATCTTTTGTCCAAATAAAAAGGGCATTGATTGAGGCACATGTGCTAATCAGTCCTGACTATTCCAAAGATTTCCTAATCTTCTCTTTCGCTTATTTTGATACAGTAGCGACGGTCTTGTTGCAGAGAAATGAGGAAGGGTGAGAGAAACCCATTGCCTTTTTCAGCAAGGCATTAAGAGGTGCAGAGGTCAGATATGAAATCATGGAGAAACAGGACTATGCCTTAGTGAAAGCTCTCAAAGCTTTCAGGGTCTACGTCTTGCACTCAAAGGTGACCGCATACGTTCCTTCATCCTCTGTGAAGGACATCCTTGTACAGCCCGACATTGATGGGAAGAGGAGTAAATGGATAGCCAAGATCCTGGAATTTGACTTGGAAATAAGGCCTACCAAATTGATCAAAGGTCAAGGTTTAGCCAAGTTGTTGGCTGAAGCTAATCGCAAAGCTTTGGGGGTAGATTTCATCAATGCATGTTCAAAAAATCAGCAGAATCAGTTGTCCGACATAGACCCTCAAACAGAACCCTTGTTGGCTCGATGTCCTTGGTATAAGGATGTCATATACTTTCTGCAAGAATTGTGGCCTCCAGACGGCCTGCAAAGAAACAAAGCAAGAGATTTGAAGCTCAAGGCAATGAGATACTGCCTTATCGATCAAATTTTATATTGGAAAGACCCCCTGGGGGTACTTTTAAAATGAATGGATCCACAAGAGGCCGACAGGATCATTTTTGAATTTCATAGCGGCCTATGTGGAGGGCACCATTTCTGGAAGACCACAGCCCACAAAATTCTCAGATCCGGGTACTACTGGCCCACCTTGTTCTTTGATGTCCATAGAGGGTTCAGGGCTTGCACTAAATGTCAAAGATTTGCAGGAAAACAATAGCTTAAGTCTTTTTCGTTAAATCCTGTGGTTGTTTCAGGACCTTTCCAGCAATGGGGCCTAGATTTCATTGGAGAAATTCACCCCGCTTCCAGTGGGCAACATAGATGGATCCTGACTGCTACAGATTTCTCTACCAAGTGGATTAAAGCTATCCCCACCAGGCGTGCTTCCCACAAGGTAATCATTAGATTCTTGGAGGACCTCATCATGAGATTCAGCTACCCAAGTAAGATTATCACTGATAACGTAGCCTCTTTCAGGGTTGAGCCGTTAGCCAAGTTCTGTGAGCAATTCGGGATCAAACTGATTCACTCCACCCCATATTATCCCCAGGGAAACGGTTTGGCCGAGTCCTCCAACAAAATCCTGGTAAGGATCATCAAAAGGTTGCTGGAGGACAACAAAAGATCTTGGAACTCGAAGTTGAAATTTGCTCTATGGGATGATCGGGTGACCACAAAGAGATCTATAGGCATCTCCCCTTTCCAGTTAGTTTATGGAGCAGAAGTTGTCCTCCCCTCTCAGCTGGCTATTCCCATAGCGAAATTCTTCCAGGATTATCAAGAAGATCCCAATGACATGATCAGAAGGATTCATCAACTGGTAGAATTCCAGCAGGCCAGAGAGCAGGTAATGATCAGAATTCAGGACCATCAACAGAGGATCAAGCAGGGTTTTGATAAGAAGTCCAAGAAGGAGTGGTTCCAGATAGGAGACCTGGTGCTTAAATGGGACGCTCCTAAGAAAGATAAGGGAAAACACGGCAAATTTGAAGCCCTGTGGATCGGGCCATTCAATATCTCTGAGGTTTTCTCAAATAACACATACAGGTTGCAAGATTTGGAAGGTGAAGAAGTTTTCAGCAGCCCAGTAAATGGGCATTTTCTTAAAAAATGTTTTGTCTGAGTCTTCGGTGGATCCTATGTTTTGTAAATATTGTCCTTTCTGTTCTTTGTTTTTAATTTTACTATTTCGGCTTATTAAATGACTCCATAGCCCAGCAACAAGGCACTGGAACTGCAAAATGAGTCCTTAGAGCATCACAGGGACGACTCTATCCCCCATGGAGCCTAATGTTAGTAACATTTCTTGTCCTGGGCACAAGAGTATTCAGGTCTGCAAGTATCTCAATAAACGCCTGAACGCGACACGGGAAAATCTCGTTTTTCGGATTTCCTGGCAAGTAACGAGCAAAATTATGTTGTCGACGGTCCATATCCTTTCATAAGAGAAAATATACAGTCAACGAAAAATCAAGGTTAGCGGAGTTGCGCCCAGGTTAGCGCAATAGATAGCGCCCATATTGTGTGTGGGGAAGGATAGCAGCCATCCATCCAGAGGATGCGTGGTGCAAGATCTAGTTGCGTCGGCGTTTCGGCATTCGGGAGTTCGAGGGGTGAGAGTTTCATGTTGTTCTACGTCTCGAAACCCTGAACCCCGAAAGTGATGAAAGTAGCCAGAGTCGGGCCCGCAGTATCGTGAAGCAACCTCAGTCATTCATCCATAGGAGACACCTGGTGCGTGCGATTAGGCTCCTCGCCTTTTCTCCCATCGCGACTTCGAAACGCAAGGAACAGCTCCGTCATATTCCCAATGCGCGAGGTGTCGGGAGTGTCTAGGACCCGGACCCACAACATCTCCGAGTGAATTCAGGACCATCAGATATGAGAGGGATGTGTGGCGCCCAAGTAAGCCATCTCGGCATTTCTCTCATCGCAGCTGTGAATGAGCAAGGATTAACTCCTTCCATTCACGAATGCTGAAAGCGCTTTGGGAATAAACACAAGGTCACAGCCCGTGGTCACTTGGGAAAGAAAGGAACTGTGCAAAAAGGGGCCAAAGGCGTTGAGTCCAGTCACCGAAAGGATCATCGTGATCTCCATGCGCCATCTGATGCGACCTCTATCCTTGTTTTCGCTTGGAGTAAATGAAGATGAGAATGGGTGGTTGAAACCTCCTTTCATTCATTAAGTGTGAGGTATGGAGGGTCTGTCTAGCGGTCTGCTCGAAGGGGTCCCGTGTACCGATTTTTCCAAAGAAGCCATGCTAAAGTCCCTGACTAGACAGGGAAGTCTGCACACGCTAGCTCAACACTTAATGGCTCAGCGACCCTCCTTGCAGGAGCCATGCACAGTTAAGGTGGCGCTTGAAGAAAGATATCAGTACGAGTTTGACTGAAGGGACACCAAGCCTTGGGTGACTGGGCACACCTCTGTGAGGTGAATTTTCTTGAGTATATAGACTCAGTCTTTGTATTTTGTAATCTATCGATGGTAGAATGAACCTCTCGTTTATAAAGTTTTAGAAACACTCTAGTTCTGGGGTTATGCATTTGTATGCGATATTTCTTGTTTTATGACAGACAATCTTTCTTACTTCATCTAATTTTCATCTTATGCTGAGAGAGTTCATGATCGACGGATTCGAACGGATTATTGCAATTATGTTATGATAAAGGATTTATTGTGGCATCATTGTATTCTCTGGTTTTCTGTGTTTGAATGTAAGAAGATCTTACATTTAAATGTTTTCTCCTGCAGTCTGTTAGAAACATGTTGTTTATAACAAACCTTCGCATCTCTCTGATACAAGTCTTCCTCCTACTCACCCTTACTACAACTCACTGTTTGAAATTTATCTAAGACCTCACTTGCCCATGCATGTCTGGCCTAGTTTCAGAGTTGAAACAATATTGTTCTGAGTTTACTTCCATTTCATCATCCCTTTTATAAAAAAATCATGACATTAAACTGATGGGCGTCAGGCTCTGCTCCTGCTGCAATCAAGGGGTGACTTCTGACGCTAACATGGTGTTTTTCTATTTTCGTGTAAACAGAGGAAAATATCCATATGCATGAGACATAAACCCTTTAATTCTTTTTAATGCTGGCAGTTTTGGACAAAATCGATGCATAGTACATGAAGAAGACCTCTTTGTGGGATCCTCCCATGGCGCCTTATGTAGAGTGACTTAGCTCTCAACTTAATCGATTGAGCGTTTGGCATCCGATGTCTCTGCTGGCATATTTTCATCACCTGGGCACTTACACAACCTCTATGCACATACAAAACCAGAATTATCCATAAGCCACATGGGGATTTCAATACATGAAAGAATCAACAAGCTGTTAGTGCACTTAGAAGAAGTAAACACAGAATTCAATTATATGCCCATATTAGCCACCTGTCATAATTTGCTTGGCAATTATGACAGATGGCTAATATGGGCATATAGTTGAATTCTGATGCTTATTTGATTGGCAATTGGTGTTTTGCACAAATGATAGGGTCACTATTTGTTGTTATCACCAAGCCAATCCAATATTATTATAAATATAAAAACAACACATGTTCCAATTTTCCCTTATTGCCTTGAATCTATAACTTTAACACCCGTGACATCTCTTAAATTTTCCTGCTCGTGAACTCCTTGTGTGTTGGTGCTTTATCATGATTGTTGTGTTGTGTGGCTAGTAGTAGTATGTACTAACCTGTGTTGTATTTGATGGCAGGTGCTTGGATCGATAACCTATGAACTCATTTTTTTATGCCTGATGGCTTTAATGGAGCTTGGCCCTTTTTCCAATGTTGACTCTTGGAAAACCAATCTAGAGAAGAATATGATGCTTTATAATGACGTTGCAAGAATATCACTATTCCAGTAGCATGCCTTTCGTCATCAAAAGTCCAAAATTTAACACTGTAAACTGAGTACTAACATGAACAACAAATTCTAATTTAAGCGAAAGGAACAACAAAAGCTAATTTAAGCGAAAGGAACAACGCGGAGAATAATGAGAGGAACTGTCAAGAAGGAAACTACAACAATGGAAACTGGAACAACAATCGATAACATTGAATTGAAACGCCTATGTTTTGTAAGCAAACAACATAAAATCATTAACACACTCATCTATTTATCTTAACTACTACAAAAGAGATTTAATTCACAGAACATAAATAAAACTGATACAATTACAGATTGATACAGTAACTCCTTCAGATTGGGCCCTCGGTCCTCAGAAGCACTACTTCTAGAAACTCAGTATGCGAAAATGATGAAAATGTTCAAAGCTTCTATTAATTCCATAATTGGTACAAAATTTACAAAAACTGCTTGCGTAGAGCAATTATGAGTTATGAATGCTTGGATAAAATTCTTAGATGATCCTTTCCAGGATTCATTACCCTCTATATACTACAACAATATGGGTAAATTAAGCTATCCTGAGGATTCAAATATCCTCAGGATCACTTTTACTATTTATAAAGTTTACAAAATATAGAATCAATCTTCCTCCAAACTTCTTTGCGCCTCATTTCTTCAACCTTCAACAGTCTTCATGTCTTCAAAATCTCCTTAACTATCTTGGGTTTGACAATATTTATCCATTCCTGTGCTAAAATCAAACAATTCCAACCAAATATTAGAATTCATCTAACATTACTCAACAATATTTCTCAAAGACATTTTAATCATTTTCTATCCTAATTATTCCAAATTAACAAAAAAATTCAATCAAGATTTCATCACGAACCATAGAAATAAGGAGGATATTTCTACCTTTTTCACAACTCAACATACACCCCAACTTACCTTCTTGCATGTCCTCATGCAAGCTGAGATATTACATGTAAAGCAGTATTTTTGTAAGTAGGAGAGGTTGGTTCACCAGGTTCCCTGAACCCATTCTTGTGTTTGAGCTCTCCAAAAGCAACTTCTTCCCTCTTCCTATTAATTTGATAATCTTTCTGCTAACCTTCTGGGGGAAACCAAATGATAGGGGGACTATATCTACACCCAATACAGGAAGGTCCTTCCTCTTGGACCATTCTGGTGTACCTTTCCACTCTAAAGGTAGCTGCAAAAAAGGTTTTGAAGCCAAAGGGTTCCCTGCTCTTGACTTCATTGGAGGAGGCATCCCATCTTAGTTTGGAGGCAGCAAGAGATTCTTCTTTAAGTTCCTTAAAATATGTTATACTTGAATGTGTAACTTGTTGGTGGATAGGGGCCAAATAATATACCACACCTTCCCTCTTCATAAATGTCTCGTGTTGCATGATGGCTGGGAAGGATTTTGGAGGTTCCCTTATGATCTAGAGATCTAACCCAATTTCTCTTTTCAGAAAGGTCTTATGTTCTTTTTCCCATCTAATTTGGTTTTTGGTGAAGGAAAAAAAGGATTGGAAATGTATGTCCCCAATAAAAGTACCAGGGTTCTCTTTCTTGTTATCTTCCAAGATGAAGTTATGGAGGTAAAGCTCACATATAAAGTATTGCACTTTCTCTTCCTTCTCTCTAAAACATGGAACGAACTTGGAGACAATGGTGAATTTAATTGTTTTACCTTCTCTAATGGCTGTCACCCTCAGCAACATATAACGTTCTAATAAATATAATGTATAATTGGTGGCAGGAGTCCTACAATCTATTGCATCAGTGTAGACATCACAAATCTCTTTGATTTTCTCCAAATATTTTTCTAATTGGTTTTGGACTTTCTTTATTTTCCTTTGGGCTCTGGTAAGCTTAGAAAACGTTTTGTTTTCTGTTGTTGACATGGTCTTAAGTTTCTTAACAACCTTTTGATATTCTTCCATAGAGACCATCTCATTTATGCATTGTGTTAAGGTCTTTTTGGGTTTCACCAACTTTGTTTCCAATCTATCAATGATGCCACTCCGTTCCGGAGACTGAAATACTCCCTCAGTCTAAACAACTTCATCTTTTGTGGTTGGGGAATCTATTTGGGCATCTACATAAATTGTCTCTAGGGGTGAAAGGATGTTTGTAGGAAGTAGTTCCTTAGGTTGGGCAGATGTCTCTTCTATTGTTGGAACCCCTATTTGAGGTTCTACTTCATGTTCCTCCAAAGGAGTCACTTCTTCATTTTGAACTGTTGCTGGGATCTTAGCTTGAGGCTCCATTTATGTTGTTTCTTCAGGGACAGACAACTATGTTTGTGTCCCTACTGAACCTGTATGGAATATTCTCCTAGGAAGTGGGTTGCTTCCCTAGGTTCTAGGCCTTTTGTTCTTCTTTCTTTCATGGGCCTTGTCAGCTAGTTCCAATTTTTTTCTCAATTATTTAATTATTTCCTTGAGTTTACCAACTTTTTTCTTTAATAATTTAATCCTTTTAACCTTTCTTCTCAACAATTTGTTTTCTTGTTTTAACTTTTTGATTCTGTAGTGTCCTTTGTCCACTATTTTCTGTTTTTGTAAAATGTCAGGGTATCCCTCATCTTGATCAGCCAACAACTGTTCCTGTGCCTCATCTATGTGCCCAGCCTTCTCTATATGGCTATTTACCTCATTGTGAGGTTTTGTCTGTTCCTCATCTTCAAGAAATGACATTTCTGTATCAGGGAGGTCCACAATAGGGTTTGAGGATGGAATTGGTGCTTTAGACCTGCTTGTGTCTTTAGTGACTAATGTACCTAAGTTCTCTAATACTTGGGCCATTTCTACTTCATAATTTTTAAAAAATTGGTCGGTAAGGTGTTCTAGTGATGGTTGGGTATTTCCCTGAATATTTCCTTGTGGGGTTTGTTCTATCTATTCAATTTCCTGAATATTTCCTTGTGGGGGATGTTCTATCTGTAACATTTCCTGGGTTTCTCTAGGTTGCACTATCCTTTTACTTCTTCTTTTCTTCTCATTGGAGGTTTTAGGCACATCAATCGTCCTTTTCCTCTTTTTCCTTGATGTCTCTTCCTGTGAGATCTAAGTCTTTTCCAATTGGATGGGTTCTTCTTCAATTTCAGGCTGAGGTAATGGAACTTCTATTTGGGTGGTATCTCCCTGTGTTGTCTATATTTTCGGCTGGGATAATGGAACTTCCATTTGGGTGATGTCTTCCCCTTCTTTTTCTATCTCAATTCCTTGTGGTGGGTTTTCATGATGCAATTCAGGTTGTTCTAGTTGTAAAGGCCTATTGGCCTCGATAATATCACCCTAGGTTATTTGAGTTTGAATCGGGGCCTTATTTACTATCAGCTTCACTAATCCATGGTGGCTAATGATAGTAACATGATCCTCGACCTTCTGTGTTCTTATAGCAACTTCATATACCATGGCATTTAGAAAAAAATGGTAAATTAATTACTAACCGTTTGTCTGAGAGTTGCTAACAGTTTGAGGTGGCATGGGTGGATCACATCGTACCTTCCGTCGCAAGTGATATAACTATATATTACACCTTTTGGTTCTTTCCATGGCTTGCTGAGAGCGTTGGGGTAAGTCCCTTTCCCTTTTTGTCAAGTTCCTCTATAGGATCTGCGAAAGATTCTACGGCTTTTTTGAGAGCTGTATATTTTTTAGTCCATTGTATGCATGCATTAGGGAGGCCTATAACTTGTGCTACAAAAGTTGTTCCATTTGAATGAACGACAACTCCGTGCAAAGGGAACAAAAATCGCACAAATGGAACAACATTTGTTCCGTTCGAATGAACGGAAAATCTGTGCAAAGGGAACAACAATCGCACAAAGGGAGCGACAGTTGTTTCATTCGAATGAACAACAACATAAAATTTTGACCTTTTAAGTGATTGTAAACCTCCCGCAGACATTTTTGTTCTAGTGAATCTAGGATTGATTAGTCATCAACTAAATTCATTCAATATTTATGGGTAGGTTTATTCAATAATCAAAGCACTAGATGGTTTGTTAGCTTTAGTCTTTCATTATAGTTGCCTGATTTTTGTTGTGGAATATGACCTATTCATATTTTGGGAAAACATGGTTTATCTTTGATGATTTTTACGAAGTGAGGTAGGAGCAAAGAACATAAAAGAGTGCTAATTATATTCATTATAATCGTCTTTTATAGTTCTTATTTTCTCAAGTGACTTCCCTAAAAAAAAGTAAAAACTCAATCAAATGTTGTAAAGAAAGATGTATACAATATATACAGTGCTGATAAAAATCGTCATTTATGAAGTTGAAGTTGTTGGGTTACCTTCCCAGCAAGCTAGAATCTGAATAGTAGGGTCCTTACTTACTTCTTGGCAGAAGGATTATTTTGAAGGCGGTTGATGGTAGAGTCGTAGACAATGTCCATTTACCAGAAAAGGAGAACGATACCCATCGATGGTAATTAAAGTGACAATGCCATTATTGTGAACTTCATTGATTTCATATGGTACCAACCACCTTGTCTGTAATTTTGGAGGAAAATCCTGAAATCTGGAATCATAGAGAAGTGCCCAATCACCTCTTTGGAATGATTTCTTCTTGATATGTTTATCATTCCAGTTATCTCTCTTTTTCTGAATAACATTTGTGCACTCTAGGGAAAACATGCATGCTTCGTCCAACTCATTGAGTTGTTGTAGGTGTTGTTTATGTGCCTCTGTAAGATCCAATCCAATCTCCTGGGCCATCCTTAGAGTTTTGATCTCAAAATCAATTGGAAAGATAGGTTCTTTACCATAGACTAAATGATAAGTATAGTAGCCAGTGGTGTTATGCTACATTGTACGATAAGCCCATAAGGAATTTGGAAGCTCAGTTGCCCAATTCTGATGATTTGTTGAGACTATTTTTGTCAAAATTGCCTCCAAGAATTTATTGGTGCTTTATACTTGCTCGTTTTCCTGTGGGTGGTATGGAGAAGTAACTCTGTGTGTAATATGATAGTTATTCAAGGTGGTCGTGATTATATGAGTTGTAAATTGCACCCCTCTATCAGTGATTACTTATCTGGGTAATCCATAGCGTACAAACAATTTGAAAATAAATTTAATGACTACTTCCTCTATTGCGTTTGGCAAGACCTCTACCTCTACCCATTTGGTCATGTAGTCTGTCGCCACTAATATATAGGCCTTCTGATTTGACTTTGGGTTGAAGGGGAAAATGAAGTCCATTGCTGGCTTGGTCGACCCATCCTTTGATAATTGTCGTAGGCTTGGAGGTATTTCTTTGAGTCTTTAAATATTGAGGGCCAATAATAACCCATTTGTAAGATCTTATGCCTAGTCCTACGGTCTGTAAAATGTCTATCGCAGGGATCATCATGACCTGTCTTCATTATGTCGTAGATTTCACCATCTCTCACACATCTTCCGATCTGGATATTAGCCTCTGTGTGGAAAAGATATCCACCAATCTAGGTGAATCGTGCACTACGTTGGACGATTAATTTTCTTTCCCTTGATGATAGGTGTGCTGGTAGTTTCCCAACTGCCAGATAATTTGCCACATCAGTGTACCAAAGTGGCTTAGTAGTGAAAACAAACAAATGTTCGTCTGGAAATTGGTCTTCAACTGTCAAAGAATCATCTGTTTTGGGTACGCGAGACATGAAGTCTGCAACAAGATTCTCTCTTCCGGGTTGATCCTTGATGGTGATGTCAAATTCCTGCAATAGTAATAACCATCGAGTAACCCGTCCATTAGTAATAGGTTTATTAACTAAATATCTAATAACATAATGATCAATATACAGAATAACCAGATAGCCTGTTATATATTGATGAAATTTATTAATAGAATGTATAACGACTACAAATTCTTTTTCTGTTACTGTATAATTTAATTCAGTGGGAGTAATATTTTTTCTAATAAAATAGATAACATAAGGTTTCTTTTCTTCTTCCTATCCAAGGACAGTGCCTATGGAAATATCTTATGCATCAGTCGAGATGTGAAATGTTATTTTCCAGTTCGGTCCTCTCAACATTGGTGCTGTTGAAATCAACTTTTTGAGTCCTGCGAATGCCACATTACACTTATTAGACCATTGAAATTCTGCATTACTAGTTAAATCATTTAAAGGTGAAACAGTCTTTTCAAAAATTTCCATGAATATACGATAGTATCCTGAAGGGCCAAGGAAACTACGTACCTCATTTTGTGTACGTGGTATAGGAATGTTAAGGATTACCTCAATTTTTGTTGGGTCTACCTTGATTCCATCTGCAGAAATATAATTCCCTAGTACCACACCTTCAGTCATCATCATATGACATTTTTCATGACTCAAACATAATCTGTTAGCAATGCATCGTTCCCGTACCTTCTCCAGATTGCTTAGAGATTTATCAAAATCATTTCCATAAGGGGTGAAATTTTCCATGTAAACCTCAATCCCTTCATTAATCAAATCAGAAAATATGTTGAGAATGGCCCTCTGGAATGTGGTTGGAGCATTACATAATCCAAAGGTAAATACTATGTATGAAAAGGTACCTGAGGGATATGTGAATGTAGTCTTATATTGATCTTCCAGGGCAATCTGGATCTGATTATAGCCACTGAAACCATCTAGGAAGGAGAAAACATTCGTCCCTACTAAAGTATCAAGGACATGATCGATAAAAGGTAGGGGGAAGTGGTCCTTCTGGGTAGCCTTGTTGAGTTCTCTATAGTCTACATATATTCTCCATTTCCCATTCTTTTTAAGAACAATCACTAGTGGGGAGACCCACCGACTGTCTGAAATAGGATATATAAAATATACATCTAGTAGTTTCTATAATTATTCTTTAACGATGTCCTTGAGGTGAGGATTCAATATTATTTGGGGTTGTCGGATGGGTCGGGCATATTTTTCAATTTAAATATGATGTGTTCAGAGTTGCGGATCAATGCCCTTCATGTCAGAATACTCCCAGGAAAAAGCCTGTTGACACTTAGAAAGGATCTGAATCAACTTGTGTTTTTGTTTCTCATTTAGATTCACATTAATATTCAGAACCCTCCCTGGTGCAATCTCAATTGGTTTTTTGTTATGAACAGTTGTAGTGGGGATCTGTTGTTTCATCAATTCTTCCAGCAGATCTCCCTATGCCTCATTATCTAACACAACCTTTATCATTTGGCATGTCAGGTTACTTACAATAGTTGGGCTATTCATGAAGTTGTTGATCACATCGTCTTCTAGTTTATTTTTGAGTCCCAAAGCTTCTTCCAGTGTGAGAGGGGACCATAGATTGTTTTCTGGATATCTAGGTGGTGGCAACTACTGATGTTTAATGGACGGGCTTGGTTTAGCTGGAGGATACAGGATGAGATTCTTTTTAGAACCTCCTCTAGCAATGGTCATGTTTCCTATGCGACATCCTATATATGCATCTGTTGTTGTAAGCCACGGTCTCCTAGTATTAATGGATGGCCATCGAGTCCACTTCTTGGGTTGATAAATGAGGAAATCAGCAGGATACTCCTAAGAGTTGACTAAAATTGATATATCCTACAATGTACCAAATGTTTTGACCACTGATCGATCAACCAATTGAAACATAATTGGAGTAGGTTCGAAGGAAGTGAAATCTAGGATGTTGCAAGTTTCAATGGTCAAGATATTAATGGTTGCCCCCAAATCCACTAGTGTATTTGGAAAAGAACAACCCTCTATCTGAACTGTTACTATGGGATTCCATGGGTTTGGATATTTGATCGGTTCATGTCTTCCTAGGATGAGATCAAACAAGGCACCTACCACGTGAATAGTTGATGATGAATTATTAACTTTTCGAACATGCTTCTTCCCACATAATTCCTTAATTGTCTTTGCATAAATTGGGATGTCTTGCAAAGCCTGTAGGAGTGGGATTTTAACATATAGATTTCTTAGTTCCCCTATGATGTCAAAGGTAGGATACACGACTAGTTTTGTAATCATCAATCTTTCGGGAAACGGGGGAGTAGTTACATCCTCATCGAGATTTCGTTGCTTGATTGTGTTTCCTTCCTACATTGTTTCTTTCGTTATGAACACAGTTGAAGGTGTTATTGTTGGTTGTACATTATTTTCATTCTCCTGATCTTAGTGAATGTTACTCCCTTCAAGAGAAATTATGCACCCTGACCTCAGCCAGAGTTCATTTCACCCTACAGAGTTGATTTCCCCATCCACATTCTCAATAATATGCACAAGTTGGTCTGGTCTATTATTGGGATTTGGGTGGGGTTGAGCTAGTAATTGAAGGCACAACTGTGGTTGAGGATTCTGGGGTAGTTACAGTGGATCTTGTAAAGTGGATTAAGTTTGATGGGTCATTCCCATGGATTGATTGGTGATTCCCATGGGGCGCTGCCAATTTGGATTCCAATTGGGGTTTTGGGTAGCTGTGTTGGACCACTGAGAAGGATATAGATTATTACTTGGATTTTGCCAAGACGAGGTGGGGTATTGTGAGGCCAGGTAGGATTTGTAGCTGGTTGATTTGGCTAAGGGGGATTTGCAGTTGGTTGATTTGGCCAAGTAGGATTTGTAGTTGGATATTGCTGGGACTTCTAGGTGGGGTTAGCAAATGGTTGAACCTTCCATGTGTTTCCATAATTTTATTGTTGGGTATATTGCCCATAAAAGAAAGAGGAAGGATCTTGTTGTGTACCTTGGGGACGAGCCTTCCATTGGTGACGTTGGGCTATCAGATAAACTGGTTTTGTTTCCTCTTCTGCCTCTTTGAAGAAATATTTTAATCCCGGGAGCGAGGGGCATTGATGTGTTGCATGGTATTTATCATAGATAGCACACACTCGAACCGCATCCACATGACATTCCCTCACACCATGTTTCTTTCTGCATCGGTGGAAAAATATGGCCAAGGACTGTTCTGCATCTGCTTGTTTCTGTTTGGCCCGCAAGACATCCAATTGTGTAGTCAGAGTGCTCAGAATGTCAGTTTTGAAATTTTCTAAGAGATTATCGATTTATGTTCGGGTAACACCCCCACTGGTAATATTGCTACTTCTAGTGACGGGAGCCCATATCCCTGATCTAGTTTGTGTACTTCCATGCGAGCACCTGATGCACAATAAGACAATGTTATCATAAGTTTCTTGATAAATATCACCCTTCCCCATTAAATTCAATGTTTCTACCCATTCATCTTTCATTACTTTTATCAAATTGGATTTGAGTAAATCACCTGGTAATGTACCATAAGGAGATATTTGCAAATTGTATTGGAACCATTCAACATATTCTTCTAATTTCTCATTTTCATTTACAGACATTTGACATATTTCATCTTTTAGATCCCTGGTTCTACAATAATCCTGATATTTTTTCAAGAAGGCTTGTTTCATTTCATCCCATGAGTTTATAGTTCCGCCCCCTAATCCCATAAACTAGTGCAGAGCTGCCCCTTTCAAAGTGGAAGGGAACGGTTTTAGTTTTTGGGGTTTAGAGGTGTAGTCAGAACCCCTACATAGGACATGAAATTTGAATAAGAATGCATCTGGGTCTTGTAAAATTAATCCATGAAAGGTTGGCAGATTATGTAATGGAGTTGCTTTCATAAGGGCATTGTCAACTAGATAAACTATCAGATATTCCAAAGTGGAGGTCTGGGATCATGGTTGATTTGGTTGCGCCATTTGGTTGAAAATATGCCAATAATATTCAAGAATTTCTTGGTCTGGGTGTTCTATTTTAGGTGATTGGTTACTTGATCCCCTATGGAATTTAATCACACTACCTCTATCTAGGATTGCAGGTATGCCTTCTCCTATCACAGGAGATCCAAGATCAGATGGTGGTGATCGGTTTTCCTTAGAAACCCCACGGGTCTCCCCTTCTCCTTCCTCCAGATTACAAGATTTCCCCTCGTCTAAAGGGATGAGAAGTGGAAGATCTGTATTTTGAAAAATTTGTTCAGTCCCTTTAGTTCCACTATGAACCTAACCATGGGCTGCAATTGGTGAATTTGTTGCCTAGGGAATTTGGGTAGAACCTCTCCTGGGTCCAACTGAAGCTTGAGATTCATATTTTCTGATGATTTCGTCTATGAAAGTGCTTCTTCCAGGGGTCACTGAGCCCTGGGATTTTGTATTTTTTGGTGGGGGTTTTGGTTTTTCAATTTATTTCTTCTTATTCATGCACACTTCACACAAAATTCTAAGTACCTAAGTGACCTCTATACATCAGCTAGAGGTAGGCATTGGCACAAGCGTTTTACTTGTTGCCTGCGTAGGTTCTTACCTTTTGTATTCAATGCCTCATCATCTAGAGACACAACCTATGCTATCTTTGACACTCTCCCCAACAACGACACCAAAATGTTGGGCTCTAAAGATGTCCTAAGATCAGCCTTAGTTAACATTAATTTATCAACTCGAGGATTCGTCTTTTTATCTCAAGAATGTCAGCAAAGTCTATGCAAATAGTTGTAGAGGATAAAATAGTGTAGTTAAAGTAAATCTGAGTTTATCAACAATCAAGTTCCTCACACAGTCGTTAAAAATCTAAAACTAAGATCTTATCAGAATTGAAATCTAATCTACAACATGCTGTGAATTTAAAGGTATTAATTGAATTGATCTAATTAAGAGACATTAATTGAATTCATGAAAATCTTGATAAACTAATCTATTGGCGATCATTTAACCTGTTGAAAAGAAGTAGAAAATTATATCCATGAAAAGGAATAGTGACCGTAATCTAATCGAAAGGAGCAACAATTACTAATTTAAGAGAAAGGAACAACAAATGACAATTTAAGCAAAAGGAACAACAAATGCTAATTTAAGCGAAAGGAACAATGTGCATAATAATGAGAGGATCTGTCAAGCAATAAACTACATCAATGGAAACTGGAACAACAATTGATAACATTCAATTGAAACGCCTATCTTCTGTAATAAAAAAACATAAAATCATTAACACACTCATGCATTTATCTTAACTATTTCAAAATAGATTTAATTCATAGAACAATAATAAAATTGATACAATTACAGATTGAGACAGTAACTCCTTCAAATTGGGCCATAGGTCCTCAGAAGCACTGCTACTAGAAACTCAGTATGCAAAAATGATGAAAACGTTCAAAGCTTCTATTAATTTCATAACTAGTACAACATTTACAAAAACTTCTTGCGCAGAGAAATTCTGAGTTCTAAATGCTTGGATAAAATTCTTAGATGATCCTTTCGGGTTCATTACCCTCTATATATTACAATAATATGGGTAAATTAAGCTATCTTGAGGATTGAGAGATCCTCATTATCACTTTTACTATTTTTAAAGTTTACAAAATATAGAATAATTATTCCTCCAAACTGCTTTGTGCCTCATGTCTTCAACCTTCAACAGTCTTCATTTCTTCAAAATCTCCTTAACTATTTTGGGTTTGACAATATTTATCCATTCCTTCGCTAAAATCAAAAAATTCCAACTGAATATTAGAATTTATCTAACATTACTCAATAATATTTCTAGAAGACATTTTAATCATTTCCTATCCTAATTATTCCAAATTAACGGAAAAATTCAATCAATATTTCATCACGAACCATAGAAATAAGGAGGATATTTGTACCTTTTTCACAACTCAATAGGTACGAGAAAGTGCAGCAAGACGTAGAGAGAGTTGACTACATTGGTGCGGTCCAATAGGGTTGAGACAAAGAATAAAATGTCATTCGGGTGTTGAACGAAAGCATTCTTGATCGCATAAATAAATCAACCGAGTAATGGGAAAAAATGGCTCGGGAACCCCACCAAGAAATCCAAGAGAAATGGGTCAGGTGTCAGAAAAACTATGTCAAAATCAACATGGCAATGAAGGATATCAGACTCCCCGAGTTTGGAATGCCCGATGACTTCGGTGACATAGTCAAAT
>ML778944.1:851104-907705 GCA_009831015.1 Picea engelmannii
TCTTTTTCAAGGCGTTGAGTACTTTTCCTGAGGTTTTTCTATGCTATATTGATGTTTGGTTCTTAAAACTGATGGATTTAATGGATCTTGGCCCTTTTCCCAATGTTGAATCTTGGTTGTAAACAATATTAAACATAAGCAGTTTAGATATGGTGCGAAAACCAATCTGGTGAAGAATATGATGCTTTATAATGGCGCTACAAGAATATCACTATTCCCGTAGTGTGCCTGTCAAGTCCAAAATTTAACACTGTAAACTGAGTACTAACACTGGCTCCTTCTGGGGATGATGTTATCCCTATGAAGCATCAAGAACAAGTAGACCATTGTGCCTTTCCTTTGTGCATCCATGCAACGCAACCTACAAACTTTTTCCTCTGCAAACATCCACATTTATGCTTTGCCTAGTCTGTTGGGTTTGTGGAGCCATTCATACTGTCACCAGATCTCTGCAATCTTTATTCAAAATTTGAACACACACTTCTGAAAAAAAAATTACTATTGCATGCTAACAAACCGAAAATAATCTACTTGCTCATATGACGAGCTTATTTTACACACTGCCTACTCTATCCAACTACTTCCATTAGAATAGGTAAAATCATGCTTCCAGTGAAGCCATAAAAGTATCTGAATAACTGGTGAAATTTTTAATCTAGACATAACGAAAGAAGGAACCCATGGAATACAAAAATGCAATTCAAAAGGATAACAGAAGAACAATTTGACATTTTAATTGTTCAAAGATTCCAAATAATCAGCAAAAGGATCATCAAAACCATAAAGAAATACCTTTTCCTGATTTTTTAGTTGAAGATCAAAAGGTCTAGGCATATATTCTTTTTGATAATGGTTGCCTCCTTCAACTATTTGCAAATCTGAACATGACTGTAAGCTGATTTCACTGATGCTCGATTCTTATTTGATGTCAGCTCTGTAAGTGATACCAGTTTTCTATTCATGAGATATTGAACTGAACTCTTCAATAATCTCAATCCCAATCTACTTAATATCTTCTGAAGATGGTGAACCATTAATTTCATATATTGGTTTTTTGACTTTCAGAAAAGAATCTGTTACATCTAGTGAAGGAATAGGCTTAGTAATTTGTTCATATAACTCCTTCAGGTCCCCATCATTGCCTTCCTCAACTTTGGATGCATAGTTGTCATAAAGTGGCTTACTACTGAAGTTTTCATTATGTGTTAATGTGAAAATTTGCCCTCCACTTGAACCATGACTATCAAAGAGAGAATCTAATTTTTTGTTGTGATACAACTGCTGATCAAAGGCCTTAGAGAGAAAATATGAGATATGTTTTTCATAGAAATTACCATCATGTTTAGAATTATAATAATCATCATAAATAGGTGAGCCAAAAATATTTGTGTCTTGCATAGAAGGATGAGCAGCCTCATGCTGTAAAACAAATTTAGAAGAAGATTCGGAAGACAATGAAACATCTTCTCCTTCCTCAACATAATCATCCTCTATATCATAGTCAAAATTACTAGAAACATTTGAATAAAGGACAAATGTGTCTACAGTATGGCTATCACCAACATCCTTACAAACATAAGAAATACTAATTGAATGTTGAATTCCAAATTCAAATTCTTTACAATAGTTATCAAAAGGAAAATCAACCGGATATTTTTTTTTTAATAATGATGAAAGACAGTATGAAACTCCTTCAAAGAATGAATGCTAGCAACAAGAAGGGATTGACACCATTCACGAGCATGTTCTTCTAATGAAAATATGAACATATTGATTAAGACATCCTCGTGAACAAAATTATGTTCAAGAATGCATTTATGAAAATTTGATAAATGCTCACTGGGATGATCATCCTTGCATCCTCTAAATCTGGGAAGACAGTCATCCCATTTAGATATTGTAGGTACTGGATGTGGAAAACCAGCTATGTTGGTGAAATCACAAAATGCATACCTCCGAGCCAAAATAGTTTCCATGGCCATCATGGATCTTCAACCAGTGGAGTTGCCTATGAATCTTGGGACAATGGAGTCACCATGGTGAAAGATGTGCAGTCATGTATCTTCCCTCTTCCTGTTACCATCAAGAAGCAGATATGATTGTTGTCGTTCTCTCAAGGAAGATATATTTATTGCTTCGTCCCTGGAAACGACGCCAAAAGATGTTAGTGCTAGAGGTTTCCCCTAGACTGCTATAGGGTCAAGCCTATCACATCTTTAGTTATTGCTATGATTTTATAAATAAGGATGTGTTTGGGTTTTGAAAGAAGGTGGATCAGGTAAAGTGAAAGAGAAAGAATAAAGGAATAAGATAAAATGTAGACTAGTGAATCACCATTAGGCATGGAGTCAAGTAAACACTTTGTTAGATTGAAGGCCAATAAACTGCATATCAGAAAAAATACTTATATGATGATGGTTAGAAGAATGGAGAATGTGACAAATAGTAGAACATCCACCAACAAAAGATTCTCCTGCAAAATGGATTTTATAGGTACTTGAACAAAGCACACAAACAATAGGCAGATCACAACAAATCTTGCTGCTCAAGAATCTATTGTTTATGGACAATCATTGATTCTCAATGGCTATAACTCATTCAAGCAAGAGGGAAAAATAGAATGGAAAATGAAGAAATCACAATCTGATAACACAACTCACAGGGATGTTCAATGTCAGAAATGAATGGTTATTAAAACTGTCCATAGGCTTACAATGCTCATACACAGGATGATTAATCAAATTCTTCTCAGGCCTTACTCCCTCGGGTCTCTTGCCCCTCGTGGTTACAATATCATGATATATATATATATGTCTACAATCCAATCCTCTCAGATAAAAACAGTTACAAATTTATAAGAAGAAATATTCTAAAAACAGAAAAAGAAAGATAGCTTAAAAAGGCTTGACACTTGAGAGAATAGGTGTTGAAATGTTGGATGCTCAATGTATGACTGTTGTCCACTAAATTTGTGTTTGACTACCACATAATCTGGAACTGTCCCTTTGATTTCTTAACTGTCTTCCAGGTATCCCTAAACAGCTCCCTCGAAATCTAGAAGTGATAAACTTAATACCCTGAAATCCTGATGGGTATTTTGCAACTTGTAACCGATGACATTATCATTTGCAGAACACCAAGAAGATTGTATTCTTGTTGAAGATGGTTGCATGAATTTATAATATCAAATATAATAAATGGAAAATCCAAGCTTGGAAGGTGAGGAGGTTTATAGAACAAACTCTCAGAAGTTGGATTTTTTGTTTGCACATCAGCAGTTTCCACCTTTGAATTGACTTATTTTACGTCATATGTCAAACTCAACACATCAAAACCCGATCTACCATCTTCACAGTCAATATTTAAATATTTAATGATAGGTTTGCAGTGTTGCAACATCTGATCATTATGTTGAAGCTCCGAGGTGAAATGAACACATTTGGTACCATTACATACATTGTTATTCAATAGAGAAGAGGCTATTTCTATTGAGTAGATTCCCTCCCCGATATTGGCAATGCTATTCAGCATCACATATGAGGAACCTAGAAAACTTAGAGGGAAAGACTCCATAAAAGCCGGTTCACATAAATTATGTGATGTCTCAACTATATCACCAGAGTCCAACAGAAGACATGTGTAGAAATGTCGAATTTGAGATGATATCTTGTACAACAGATGTTGCTCCTCCCAGATCAAAACTAAAATATGAAAGCCTAGACATAAATAAATTAAAATCATTGGAGACTTCCTTTGGGCTGCCAACAGAGCATTTGTTTCTTTCTTCTCTTTGCAATTTGGATCTTTCATTTCCCATTTGTATTGATGATGTAGGAAGCACCTCAAATGAACCAGATAAACGCCAATGAGAAGAAGATGATTCTTGGCTACATTCAGATATCTCTTCCAATGCTGGTCCTCCTTACTAACGTACTAGTAGCATTTTTCACTTCATATTCTTTATCCTTAAAGAGCCAATTTCCTTTTTTACCCTTGGAGAACTCTGATTTTCCCTTATGTGCATCACAGTGGCCTCATTTTTCACTGAGAAAATTTGCCATTGGGCAGAAGGAGAAGGGGATCCTGGCAATGGAGGTGTTGTTGGTTACACTATATTCCATGCGACTGATTCTATTTCTTCCAAATATCCATCCTCCTTCAAATCTAGGACACTTGTGTTTTCCTTGTCAAATCCACATTCCGGTTTGTTGGTTTCAGAAACACTAGCTAGCAATATTGGGGCCTGGGTTTCTTTTTCTGGCAAATCCC
Organism: Picea engelmannii; assembly: GCA_009831015.1. Taxonomy (NCBI): domain Eukaryota; kingdom Viridiplantae; phylum Streptophyta; class Pinopsida; order Pinales; family Pinaceae; genus Picea; species Picea engelmannii. Next base: position 855,374 of record ML778944.1, read on the forward strand.
TGTGAGAAAATCCCATTAAAGGATAAGTGGTTTATTCCTCTTCCATAATGGTTGACAGGAATGGAACCCATTGCAATGTGTAAACCCTACTTAGTATCATTTTGCCCAAAGGTTAACAGAACTTGGGGTGTATCTCTCTCTACATAGACCCATGTGCCATGAACTGATGACATATCTGTGAGGAGGAGTCGTTGAGAGGATTTGTGAAGCTGGATCTGTTAATGCATTCTGCTAGTGCTAGGTTGATCCACAATAATATGGAAATCTAGATTCCTTCCCACCATTAATATTTTATCTTCCACTAAGTTTCCCTCGTTTTCCTTTGAATTTGGGTCATGCAGGACAATAGAGCAAATTCTTGTTCCATTTTTGGAGACGTAAAGCACCGGGACGAGCTCTCCACTTCTGTATTCATCCTCCATGTGGATGGACTTGTGTGCTTGACTTAAGTGTTGATTGTAGGTGCATTGGATCGTTGTGTGTTGCATGGTGTTTTTCTATTTTCATGTATGCAGAGGAAAATATCCATATTCATGAGATATAAAGCCTTTAATTCTCTTTAATGCTGGAAGTTGTGGAAAAAATCATTGTGTAGTGCATGAAGAAGGCCTATTTGTGGGCTCCTCCCATGGCACCTTGTGTAGAGTGATTTAGCTCTCGACTTAATTGATTGAGCGTTTGGCATCCGATGTCTCTGCTGGAAAATTTTCATCACCTGGGAACTTACACAACCTCTATGCGCATACAAAACCAGACTTATCCTTAAGCCACATGGGGATTTCAATACATGAAAGCATCAACAAACCATTACTGCACTTAGAAGAAGTAAACATAGAATTCAACTATATGCCCATATTAGCCATCTGTCGTAATTTTCCTTGTGATGTTTGTTTGCTTGGAAATTGGTGTTTTGCACAGTTGATAGGGTCACTATTTGTTGTTATCACCAAGCCAATCCAATATTATTATAAATATAAAAACAACACATGTTTCAATTTTCCCTAATTGACTTGAATCTATAACTTCAACACCCATGACATCTCTTAAAGTTTCCTGCTCATGAAATCCTTGTGTGTTGGTGCTTTATCATGACCATTGTGTTGTGTGGATAGTAGTAGTAGGTACTAACATGTGTTGTATTTGATGGCAGGTGCTTGGCTCGATAACCAGTGAACCTGGTTTTTTATGTCTGATGGCTTAATGGAGCTTGCCCCTTTTTCCAATGTTGACTCTTGGTTGTAAACAATATTAAACATAAGAAGTTTAGATATGGTGCGAAAACCAATCTGGTGAAGAATATGATTCTTTATAATGGTGTTGAAATAATATCACTATTCCAATAGCATGTCTGTCGTCACCAAAAGTCCAAAATTTAACACTGTAAACTGAGTACTAAGAGGAACAACAAATGCTAATTTAAGCGAAAGGAACAACAAAAGCTAATTTAAGCGAAAGGAACAACGCAGATAATAATGAGAGGAATTGTCAAGCAGTAAACTACAACAATGGAAACTAGAAAAACAATCGATAACATTGAATTGAAACGCCTATCTTTTGTAAGCAAACAACATAAAATCATTAACACACTCATGCATTTATCTTAGTTGTTGCAAAAGAGATTTAATTAACAGAACAGAAATAAAACTGATACAATTACATATTGATACAGTAACTCCTTCAGACTGGGCCCTCGTTCTTTGGAAGCACTGTTGCAAGAAACTCAATATGCGAAAATGAAGAAAACATTCAAAGCTTCTATTAATTCCATAATTGGTACAACATTTACAAAAACTGCTTGCGGAGAGCAATTATGAGTTATGAATGCTTGGACAAAATTCTTAGATGATCCTTTCCAGAATTCATTACCCTCTATATATTACAATAATATGGGTAAATTAAGCTATCCCAAGGATCGAGAGATCCTCAGGATCACTTTTTCTATTTATAAAGTTTACAAAATATAGAATCAGTCTTCATCCAAACTTCTTTGTGCTTCATGTCTTTAACCTTCAACAATCTTCATATCTTCAAAATCTCCTTAATTATCTTGGGTTTGACAATATTTATCCATTCCTGCACTAAAATCAAACAATTCCAACCAAATATTAGAATTTATCTAACATTACTCAATAATATTTCTAGAAGAGATTTTAATCATTTTCTATCCTAATTATTCCAAATTAACAGAAAAATTCAATCAAGATTTTATCACGAACCATATAAATAAGGAGGATATTTGTACCTTTTTCCCAACTCAACATACCCCCCAGCTTACCTTCTTGAATGTCCTCATGCAAGCTGAGATCTTACATGTAAAGCAATAATGTTGTAAGGAGGAGAGGTTGGTTCACCAGGTTCCTTGAACCCATTCTTGCGTTTGAGCTCTCCAAAAGCAGCTTCTTCCCTCTTCCTATTAATTTGATAATCTTTCTTATAACCTTATGGGGGAAACCAAATGATAGGGGGACTATATCTACACCCAATCCAGGTAGGTTCTTCCTCTTGGATCATTCTGGTGTACCTTTCCACTCTAAAGGTAGCTGCAAAAAAGGTTTTGAAGCCAAAGGGTTCCCTGTTGTTGACTTCATTGGAGGAGGCATCCAATCTTAGTTTGGAGGCAGCAAGATCTTCTTCTTTAAGTTCCCTAAAATATGTTATACCTGAACGTGTAACTTTTCGGTGGATAGGGGCCAAAGAATATACCACACCTTCCCTCTTCATAAATGTCATGTGTTGCATGATGGCTGGGAAAGATTTTGGAGGTTCCCCTACGATCCAGAGATCTAACCCAGTTTCTCTTTTCAGAAAGGTCTTATGTGCTTTTTCCCATCTGATTTGGTTTTTGGTGAAGGAAAAAAAGGCTTGGAACTGTATGTCCCCAATAAAAGTATTAGGTTTCTCTTTCCTGTTATCTTCTAAGATGAAGTTATGGAGGTAAATCCCATATATAAAGTATTGTAGTTTCTCTTCCTGCTCTCTAAAATATGGAACAAACTCGGGGACATTGGTAAATTTAATTGGTTTACCTACTCTAATGGCTTTCACCCTCAACAATAGATAATTTTCTAATAAATGCAATGTATAATTGGTGGCAGGAGCCCTACAATCTATTGCATCAGTGTAGACATCACAAATCTCTCTGATTTTCTCCAAAGATTTTTCTAATTGGTTTTGGACTTTCTTTATTTTCCCTTGGGCTCTTGTAAGCTTAGCAAACATTTTGTTTTCTTTTGCTGACATGGTTTTAAGTTTCTTAATAACCTTTTGATATTCTTCCATAGCAACCATCTCATTTATGCACTGTGTTAAGGTCTTTTGGGTTTTCACCAAGTATGTTTCCAATCTATCAATGATGTCACTATGTTCCGAAGACTGAAATACTCCCTCAGTCTGAACAACTGCATCTTCTGTGGTTGGGAAATCTGTTTGGGCATCTACATAAATTGTCTCTAGGGGTGCAAGGATGGTTGTAAGGAGTAGTTCCTCAGGCTGGGTAGATGTCTCTTCTATTGTTGGATCCCCTATTTGAGGTTCCACTTCATGTTCCTCCAAAGGAGTCACTTCTTCATTTTGAACTCCTATTGGAATCTCAGCTCGAGGCTCCATTTTTGTTGTTTCTTCAGTGACAGACAACCATGTTTGTGTCCCTAAAGAACTTGTATGGACTGTTCTCCTAGGAAGTGGGTTCCTTCCCTAGGTTCTAGGCCTTTTGGTCTTCTTTCTTTCATGGGCCTTGTCAGCTAGTTCCAATTTTTTTCTCAATTATTTAATTATTTCCTTGAGTTTGCCAATTTTTTTCTTTAATACTTTAATCCTTTTAACCCTTCTTCTCAACAACTTGTTTTCTTGTTTTAACTTTTTGATTCTGTAGTGGTCTTTGCCCACTATTTTCTGTTTTTTTTAAATGTCAGGGTATCCCTCATCTTGATCAGTCAACAACTGTTCCTCTGCCTCCTTTATGTGCCCAGCCTGCTCTATAGGGCTATTTACCTCATTGTGAGGTTTTGCCTATTCCTCATCTTCTGGAAATGGAATTTTTGTGTCAGGGAGGTCCACAATAAGGTTTGAGGATGGAATTGGTGCTTTAGACCTGCTTGTGTCTTTAGTGACTGATGTCCCTAATTTCCCTAATACTTGGGCCATTTCTACTTCGTAATTTAAAAAAAAATGCTCGGTAAGGTGTTCCGGTGATGGTTGGGTACTTTCTTGAATATTTCCTTGTGGGGTTTGTTCTATCTGTTCAATTTCCTGAATATTTCCTTTTGGGGGATGTTCTGTCTGTAACATTTCCTGGGTTTCTCTAGGTTGTGCTATCCTTTTACTTCTTCTTTTCTTCCCAGTGGAGGTTTTAGGGACATCAATCGTCCTTTTCCTCTTTTTCCTTGATGCCTCTTCCTGTGAGATCCGAGTCTCTTCCAATTGGATGGGTTCTGCCTCCATTTCAGGCTAAGGTAATGGAACTTATATTTGGGTGGTATCTCCCTGTGCTGTCTCAATTTCTGGATGGGATAATGGAACTTCCATTTGGGTGATGTCTACCCCTTCTTGTGCTAACTCAATTTCCCGTGGTGGGTTTTCATGATGCAATTCAGGTTGTTCCAGTTGTAGAGGCCTATTGGCCTCGATAAGATCACCCCAGGTTATTTGAGTTTGACTCAAGGCCTTATTTACTATTAGCTTCACTAATCCATGGTGGCTAATGATAGTAACATGATCCTTGGCCTTTTGTGTTCTTATAGCAACCTCATATACCATGGCATTTAGAAAAAATCGTAAATTGATTACTAACCGTTTGTTTGAGAGCTGCTAATAGTTTGAGTGGCATGGGAAGATCACATTGTACCTTCTGTCGTAAGTGATATAACTCTATATTACACCTTTCAGTTCTTTCCATGGCTCGCTGAGAGTGTTGGGGTAAGTCCCGTTCCCTTTTTGTCAAGTTCCTCTCTAGGATTTGCGAAAGATTCTACAGCTTCTTTGAGCACTGTATATTTTCCAGTCCATTGTATGCATGTATTAGGGAGGCCTGTAACCTCTGCTACGATTTCCTCCGTGACTGGAATTCATATATCTTGAACCATGGAGACCCCTCCCTGCAAGTTCTGGAAGAATTCGATCGTGATGTTCGTGTCATATCCTTGCAACCTGTTGAAGTACTCTGTCCATCCTAGCCGGTGTAAGATTTCTCTTGCCTGCTTAGTTATCTATAGTAATGTTGGTTCCCGATGCACACTTTGGCCACCCATATTTTCTATGAGTAAGTGAGGAAAATTATCATTCCTTGTTGCATCTTAACTCAACCATGTTTTGAAACAGAAAATAGAAAAGATAGAGAAACATTGTGTATATAAAAATTGTGAATTTCCCTTGTTTACTACACTCATTGTAATCTATCGGTGAATGTGTCGAGTATCTTCCCCCCATAAATGGAAAGGTTGACCTCAACCATCAAAAGTATGAGTGTAATAATGGCAGATAATTATGGTGAGGCAGGATTACTATGTTGTCGCCGCCGCCGTTGGAAAGACAATCATCAATAATTTTCAAGAATCAATTTTAGCGGTAATTATGAGCCATCATCATTTTGTGTGGGAAATTCAAATTATGTTAGAACTGTTTGAGGAAAAAAATTCCAATGATTTTAAATTTGTTCACATGTTTTAGAAATATTCCACATATCATAACATTATTACTTTCCCTTGTTTATTGGATATAACTAGAATGATAGCCCCATTGTTTTAGAAAAGGAAATCTAAGAAAACACTAAAACTTGGCATATTAAGATAAACTTCGATACCACAGGCAGAGTCACTGCTACTAGCAGATGTCCATAGCCTCGACAAGGTTTCCTTTTAACCCATAGATGAGCCAGTATCCTTAATAAATAGTTTGAATTGTCTTTTCCAAGAAGACCATTATCCTGGTTTTGTAGCCAGATGATGATAATTCCACTCACTAGATCGTAACCAAAGTGAACAAGTCGACTCGTGATGAGACCTCTTGTCCTTTGACGAAAAAAATTCCAAAGGCCATTTACCTGGTGTGGTAGCCATAGTGGGAATGTCACTTATGTTATTATCTGATGATCGTGGTAGGTTGGCTCATGATGAGACCCCCTATTCTTTGAGAAAAATATTTTTTTTTTTGTTTAGGCTCTATTAAGGGAGGCTCATCTACTCCTTAAGAGTGAGGGATGGAGTAAGAAGAATAAGAATGACAAGTAAGAATGTGTTTAGTGTTCCTTATTATGATATGAAATAAGTTGTCATTCAATTATATTTGTATATATAGGGGAAAGAAACGAATTATGGTGGTTGATGAATTGTGAACAATTTTAAAGATGATTCGGAGAAATTAATCCAAAAATAGTTTGCTAAAGTATGTTAAATGATCTACACAAAATGAAAAATAAAAACTAGTGTTGATGAAAATGAATTGGTGAAGTTCATACCTAGAGGGGTGACTAATGTAATAATGGTATGTGTTGTTTACAAAGAATTGTGACTTTTGAGAAAAAGGATCCACAATAAAAACGTAGAAAAAACAACAGTTGTTCCTTTCGAATGAACGATGATATCTGAAAAAAGGAACAACAAGCATTTATAAAGAGAGCAATAGCGTAATAGAAGGAACGTCAATCGTTACTTTCAAATGAATGACAATTGTACACAAAGGGAACAATCATCACGCAAAGGGAACGACAGTTGTTCCGTTTGAATGAACGACAACTCCACGCAAAGGGAATGACAGTTGTTCCATTTGAATGAATGACAACTTCGTGCAAAGGGAACAAAAATTGCACAAAGGGAATGACATTTGTTCCATTCGAATGAACGACAACTCTGCGCAAAGGGAACAACAATCGCACAAAGGGAACGACAATTGTTTCATTCGAATGAACGACAACATAAAATTTTGACCTTTTAAGTGATTGTAAACCTCCCACAGACATTTTTGTTTTAGTGAATCTAGGATTGATTAGTCATCAACTAAATTCATTCAATATTTATGGGTAGGTTCATTCAATAATCAAAGCACTAGATGGTTTGTTAGCTATAGTCTTTCATTATAGTTGCTTGATTTTTGTTGTGGAACATGACCTATTCATATTTTGTGAAAATAGGGTTTATCTTTGATGATTTTTACGAAGTGAGGTAGGAGCAAGGAACAGGAAAGAGTGTTAATTATATTCATTATAATCATCTTTTCTAGTTATTATTTTCTCAAGTGACTTCCCTAAAAAAAAGTAAAAAGTAAAAAATCAATCAAATGTTGTAAAGAAAGATGTATATAATAACTACAGTGTTGATAAAAATCGTCATTTATGAAGTTGAAGTTGTTGGGTTACCTTCCCAGCCAGCTAGAATCTTAGTAGTAGGGTCCTTACTTACTTCTTGGAAGAAGGATTCTTTTGAAGGCAGTTGATGGTAGAGTCGTAGATGATGTCCATTTACCAGAAAAGGAGAACCAGACCCATCGATGGTAATTAAAGTGACAGTGCCATTATTGTGAACTTCATTGATTTCATATGGTCCCAGCCATATTGTCTGTAATTTTGGAGGAAAATCCTGAAATCTGGAATCATAGAGAAGCGCCCAATCACCTTTTTGGAATGATTTATTCTTGATATGTTTATCATGCCAGTTATCTCTCTATTTCTGAATAACAGTTGTGTGTTCTAGGGAAAACATGTGTGCTTCGTCCAACTCATTGAGTTGTTGTAGGCGTTGTTTATGTGCCTATATAAGATCCAATCCAATCTCCTGGGCCATCCTTAGAGTTTTGATCTCAAACTCAATTGGAAATATAGGTTCTTTAGCATAGATTAAATGATAAGGAGAGTAGCCAGTGGTGTTATGCCACGTTGTATGATAAGCCCATAAGGCATTTGGAAGCTCAGTTGCCCAATTTTGACGGTTTGTTGAGACTATTTTTGTCAAAATTGCCTCCAAGACTTTATTGGTTCTTTATACTTTCCCGTTTTCCTGTGGGTGGTATGGAAAAGTAACTCTATGTGTAATATGATAATTATTCAAGGTGGTTGTGATTATATGAGATGTAAATTGAAACCCTTCGTTAGTGATTACTTATCTGGGTAATCCATAATGTACAAACAATTTGAAAAGAAATTTAATGACTACTTCCTCTATTGTGTTTGACAAGGCCTCTGCCTCTACCCATTTGGTCATGTAGTATGTCGCCACTAATATATAGGCCTTCTAATTTGACTTTGGGTTGAAGGGGAAAATGAAGTCCAGTGCCCATCTCTCGAAAGGATCTACGACTACTTGTGCTTGCAAGGGAATTTCATTAGCTTGGCCTGGTCGACCTATCCTTTGACAGTTGTCGTAGGCCTGGAGGTATTTCTTTGAGTCTTTAAATATTGAGGGCTAATAATAACCAATTTGTAAGATCTTATGCCTATTCCTACGGTCTACAAAATGTCTGTCGTAGGGATCATCATGACCTGCCTTCAGTATGTTGTAGATTTTTTCATCTCTCACACATCTTCGGATCTGGAGATCATCGCCTGTGTGGAAAAGATATCCACCAATCCAGGTGAATCATGCATTACGTTGGACGATTAATTTTCTTTCCCTTGATGATAGGTGTGTTGGTTGTTTCCCAACTGCCAGACAATTTGCCACATTAGCGTACCAAAGTGGCTTAGTAGTGACAACAAACAAATGTTTGTCTGGAAATTGGTCTTCAACTGTCAAAGAATCATCTATTTTGGGTATGCAAGACAGGAAGTCTACAACAATATTCTCTCTTCCGGGTCAATCCTTGATGGTGATGTCAAATTCCTGCAATAGTAATAACCACTGAGTAACCCATCCATTAGTAATAGGTTTATTAGATAAATATCTAATAACAGAATGATCAGTATACAAAATAACCGGATATCCTGTTATATAGTGACGAAATTTATTAATAGCATGTATAACGACTACAAATTATTTTTCTGTTACTGTATAATTTAATTCAACGGGAGTAATATTTTTTCTAATAAAATAGATAGCATAAGGTTTCTTGTCTTATTCCTGTCCAAGGATAGTGCCTATGGAGATATCTTATGCATCAATCGAGATGTGGAATGGTATTTTCTAGTTTGGTCCTCTCAGAACTGGTGCTGTTGAAATCAACTTTTTGAGTCCTGCAAATGCCACATTACACTTATCAGACCATTGAAATTATGCATTACCGGTTAAATCATTTAAAGGTGCAACAGTATTTGCAAAATTTTCCATGAATATACGATAGTATCCTGAAGCGCCAAGGAAACTACGTACCTCATTTTGTGTACGTGGTGTAGGCAGGTTAAGGATTACCCTCAATTATTTTTGGGTCTACCCTGATTCCATCTGCATAAATATAATTCCCTAGTACCACACCTTCAATCATCATCATATGACATTTTTCACGACTCAAACATAATCTGGTAGCAATGCATCATTTCAGTACCTTCTCCAGATTGCTTAGAGCTTGATCAAAATCATTTCCATAAGGGGTGAAATCATCCATGTAAACCTCAAGCCCTTCATTAATCAGATCAGAAAATGTGTTGAGAATGGCCCTCTGGAATGTGGCTGGAGCATTACATAATCCAAAGGGAAATACTATATATGCAAAGTTACTCAAGGGACATGTGAATGTAGTCTTATCTTGATCTTCCGAGGCAATCTGGATCTGATTATAGCCACTGAAACCATTTAGGAAGGAGAAACAATTCTTCCCTACTAAAGTATCAAGGACCTGATCGATAAAAGGTAGGGGGAAGTGGTCCTTCTGGGTAGCCTTTTTGAGTTCTCTATAGTATACACAGATTTTCCATTTCCTATTCTTTTTGGGAATGATCACTAGTGGGGAGACCCACCGACTGTCTGAAATAGGATATATAAAATATACATCTAGCAGTTTCTATAATTCTTATTTAACGATGTCCCTGAGGTGAGGATTCAATATTCTTTGGGGTTGTCGGATGGGTCAGGCATCTTTTTCAATATAAATATGATGTGTGCAGAGTTGTGGATCAATGCGCTTCATGTCAGAATACTCCCAGGCAAAATCTTGTTAATAATTAGAAAGGATCCGAATCAACTTTTGTTGTTGTTGCTCGTTTAGATTCACATTAGTATTCAGAACCCTCCCTGGTGCAATCTCAACTGGTTTGGTGTAAGCTTCTTTCAAAATGTCAGTTTTGAAATTTTCTAAGAGATTACCGACTTCTGTTCGGGTAACACCCCCACTGGTAATATTGCTACTTCTGGTGACGGGAGCCTGCATCCCTGATCTGGTCTGTGTACTTCCACACAAGCACCTGATGCACAATAAGATAATGTTATCATAAGTTTCTTGATAAATATCACCCTTCCCCATTAAATTCAATGTTTCTACCCATTCATCTTTCATTCCTTTTATCAAATTGGCTTTGAGTACCTCACCTGGTAATGTACCATAAGGAAATCTTTGCAAATTGTATTGGAACCTTTCAACATATTCTTCTAATGTCTTGTTTTCCTTTGCAATCATTTGAAAGATTTCATCTTTTAGATCCTTGGTTCTACAATAATCCTGATATTTTTTCAAGAAGGCTTGTTTCATTTCATCCCATGAGTTTATAGTTCCTCCCCCTAATCCCATAAACCAGCGTAGAGTTACCCCTTTCAAAGTGGAAGGGAACAGTTTTAGTTTTTGGGGTTCAGAGGTGTAGTCAGAACCCCTACATAGGACATGAAATTTGAATAAGAATGCATCTGGGTCTTCTGAAATTAATCCATGAAAGGTTGGCAGATTATGTAATGGAATTTCTTTCATAGGGGCATTGGCAACTGGATAAACTATAGGATATTCTAAAGTGGAGGTTTGGGATCGTGGTTGATTTGGTTGAAAATATGCCAATAATCTTCATAAATTTCTTGGTCTGGGTGTTCTATTTGAGGTGATTGGTTACTTGATCCTCTAGGGAATTTAATCGCACTACCTCTATCTGGGATTTCAGGTATGCCTTCTCCTATCACAGGAGATCCAGGATTAGGTGGTGGTGATGGGTTTTCCTAAGAAACCCCGCTGGTCTCCCCTTCTCCTTCCTCGAGATTACAAGAGTTCCCCTCGTCTAAAAATATGAGAGGTGGAAGATCTGTATTTTGAAAAATTTGTTCAGTTCCGCTATGAACCTCACCATGGGCTGCAATTGGTGAATTTGTTGCCTGGGGAATTCGGGTAGAACCTCTCCTGGGTCCAACCGAAGCTTGAGATTCAAATTTTTGGAGGATTTCGTCTATGAAAGTGCTTCTTCTAGGGGTCACCGAGCCCTGGGATTTTGTATTTTTTGGTGGGGGTTTTGGTTTTTCAGGTTCTTTCTTCTTATTCATGCACACTTCACACAAAATTCTAAGTACCTAAGTGACCTCTATACATTAGCTGGAGGTAGGCGTTGCCACAAGCGTTTTACTTGTTGCCTACGTAGGTTCTTACCTTCCGTATTCAATGCCTCATCCTCTAGAGATGCAACCTATGCTATCTTTGACACTCTCCCCAACAACGACGCCGAAATGTTGGGCTCTAAAGATGTCCTAAAAGAAGCCTTAGTTAACATTAATTTGTCAACCCAAGGATTCATCTTTTTATCTCAACAATGTTAGCAAAGTCTATGTAGATAGTTGTAGAGGATAAAATTGTGTAGTTAAAGTAAATCTGAGTTTATCAACAATCAAGTTCCTCACACATTCATTAAAACTCTAAAACTAAGATCTTAACAGAATTGAAATCTGATCTACAACATGATGTGAATTTAAAGGCATTAATTGAATTGATCTAATTAAGAGACAATAATTGAATTCATGAAAATCTTGATAAACTGATCTATTGGCGATCATTTAACCTGTTGAAAAGAAGTAGAGAATTATATCCATGAAAAGGAATAGTGATTGTAATCTAACCGAAAGGAGCAACAATTACTAATTTAAGAGAAAGGAACAACAAATGCTAATTAAAGCGAAAGGAACAACAAATACTAATTTAAGAGAAAGGAACAACGCGGATAATAATGAGAGGATCTGTCAAGCAGTAAACTACAACAATGGAAACTGGAACAACAATTGATAACATTCAATTGAAATGCCTATCTTCTGTAAGAAAACAACATAAAATCATTAACACACTCATGCATTTATCTTAACTATTTCAAAATAGATTTAATTCATAGAACAGTAATAAAATGGATACAATTATAGATTGAGACAATAACTCCTTCAGACTAGGCCATCGGTCCTCAGAAGCATTGCTGCTAGAAACTCAATATGCGAAAATGATGAAAATGTTCAAAGCTTCTATTAATTTCATAACTGGTACAACATTTACAAAAATTGCTTGCGCAAAGAAATTCTGAGTTCTAAATGCTTGGATAAAATTCTTAGATGATCCTTTCCAAGATTCATTACCCTCTATATATTACAATAATATGGGTAAATTAAGCTATCCTGAGGATCAAGAGATCCTCTGGATCTCTTTTACTATTTATAAAGTTTACAAAATATAGAATAATTCTTCCTCCAAACTGCTTTGTGCTTCATGTCTTCAATCTTCAACAGTCTTCATATCTTCAAAATCTCCTTAACTATCTTGGGTTCGACAATATTTATCCATTCCTTCGCTAAAATCAAAAAATTCCAACCGAATATTAGAATTTATCTAGCATTACTCAATAATATTTCTAGAAGAAATTTTAATCATTTTCTATCCTAATTATTCCAAATTAACAAAAAAAGACAATCAAGATTTCATCACGAACCATAGAAATAAGGATGATATTTGTACCTTTTTTCACAACTTAACAGGTACAAGAAAGCACAGCAAGCCATAGAGAGATTTGAATACATTGGTGCGGTCCAACAGGGCTGAGACAAAGAATAACATGACATTCGGGTGTTGAACGAAAGTCGTCTTGATCGCATAAGGAAATCAACCGAGTAATGGGAAAAAATGGCTCAGGAAGCCCACCAAGAAATCTAAGATAAATAGGCCAGGTGTGAGAACAACTGGGTCAAAATAAACATGGCAATGAAGGATATCAGACTCCCCGAGTTTGGCATGCCCGATGACTTCGGTGACTTGCATGACATTGTCAAATCGCACATCAAGAAAGACTCAGCATGGGCTGAAGAACTAGAAAAGGTGACAGACACAATGCTAGGTCAGGTGCAATAGTTTATGGAACACCCGATCAAAGCTCAGGCTATGCTACAACAGTTAAGTGTCAGTCTAGTCAAGTATCGGGCACATGCGGTAGAGATCAGAGATATTTACGCAGCCCCGATGGAACAACATAGATTCCCATATTCCAATACTTGCGAGGAGTTGTTCATCTAGTTGTTGGAGTACGAGAAGAGTCACCATTTTAAAATGATATCTTGAGATGGCTCTTAGACAAATTGATAGGAGAGAACGCCATGTGGCGAATTTTGTTTTACTTATCTGCACTTTAGCCATTATTTTTAGTTAATTTTATGTTATAAATAAGAGCATCGACCGATTAGTTAAGGGTCGATGGTTGTTGCAAGAAACTCTCATTTTTGGTTTTGTTAAGAATTATTTTTGAGCTGCATTTAATTGAGAGGTCCTTCTGGACCAGAGATAAGTTTATGTTTTCATCAAATGCGTGTATGATTGGATGTGGAGAACTATTTCCTATTCTGTCTCATGAATGGATGCAGTAACGAGTAAGAACTATTAAATCTATTGATAAGTTATTTGATGCAATTTTTTACAGTTCTTTCTTTAATGATGAAAAATGAATCTTTGTGTTATTATGTGATTGATGATTATAGTTGAGCGAATTATTTTTCTTACTGTTGTTTATCACATGCATGTTTTCTTCTAATAATCGTATCTCATTAATTAATTGGAATATTCACACAGTTAATGTATTAGTATTAGGCATGTGGTATATGATCATTGTCTACATGCTTGGTTGTAAGGGTTATCCCAAACCCATCCTCTTCTCCAGTAGTTTAAATTTGTTCCCATTTATTGCCTAGTTGGTTTATATCGGCTTTCCATCTTATACCAGTCACACCAAAAAGAAAATACAAAAAAGAGAATGTCTGAACTGAAGGAGAGGCCTTCAAAAGAAAATGTAAATCCCATAGATTAATTGGCCGGATCAAAAGATCTGGAGAACCATTCCACTATTAAACACTGCAAAGTCTAATTGGGGCTCGGTGGCAGTTTTGGTTCCTATTGTTGAACTAAAGGGATTTAGGAACAATCAACAGAACTAGCGCTAGAAGGAGGGCCTGAAGAATGAAGGGTTGAATACATATTTCACATAATATTTCAGATAACCTATAAGATTCAAAACAACCCACATGCATGGCTAGTCATTCCCAAGAAAACCCACACACACTGAGTACTCCTGAAATGAGTAACTCATCCCAGCCCGAGGAAGAACGTTTGTTCCCTGACATACCTTACGCTCTTCCTCACAAGGAATTAAATCAATTTAGAAGAATCACTAGAGCATATGCTGGATAGATTGGTGCATTGTCCTTAGTTCCGATACTTCCTTGAAGTCAAAAAATAAGCAGACCAGTGGTCGAAACCCCCAAATAGGTTTTTTTTCACATAGTAGAAGACCTAATAGACTTCCTAATCACTGAAATCGAACACCCTCTAAATCTAATCCCTGAAATTCCATTCAGCGGCATCTCTAAGCCAAACTATTTTTCGGAAGAGGATGAGTTTAACTCGGGTTTCAAAGATATGGAAGACAACAATGACCATGATAAAGAAAGGGGAAACCTACCACATAACAATCAACCTTGGTTGGCCAGAGACACTTTGGCCATCCTAGGGTGAGTCCATAACCTTCCTCGACATCCAGAGAAGTTACTTCCTAAGTTTGATCCTGAGACCTCGGGATTGCCTGAAGATCATATCAAGAAATGTATACTAGCTATCAGACTAATGAATGTCCAACACAAAGACATAGTTTGCAGGTTTTTCCCCTACACTTTCAAGAATTCCTCTTCCACATCGTATTTTAACTTACCTGTAGGATCCATAACTAGTTGGACGAAGTTTCAAAAGGATTTTCTGGATAAATTTACAGAAGAAACTACTACAGGAGCTTTGATGGTTGAATTGTTTGTCGCCACCATGAGTTCGAAAGAAAGGGTCAAAGACTTTAATCAAATATTTACCACTATCTTAAACAAATTCTAGCCTAAAACTAAACCTACTTAGGAGTTTCAAATCGAAGTACACGCTAATGCTCTCCCAGCTTTTATTTCCATGTTTGTGAAGAGGGTTGCCAAACTAACCCTAGCTGAAAATTTTGAAGAAGCCAAAATGATTGAATTCCAAGTGAAAGGATTCATATAAATTCAGGTCTCCTTATTCAATAAAGAATCTCAACCACCTCCCGGGAGAGGGATATTTCTCACTATACCCCCAGGGAAACAAGAAGAACAAGCTCCTGAAAAGGGAAGTGGGGACATAGAAGACCTGCAATGCATGGTTAAGAAGTTATCCAACGAAATCATAGACATGAAAAGAAGTGTCGAGGAAGGAAACCAAGGCCAAAGGCCCTATAAACCTTTCTTTAAAGGGAACCCACCATTCAAATCAATTGAACCTCCCCCAGCTAACTTAAATATCGATTTGGGAAATGTATCATATGATTATTTCTGTACTTATCACCAGGAAAACCACTCCGAAAGAGACTACCCTCAATGGGTGCATGCCATGAATTTGATGACTAATCATTTTCTAGATGAGGTCTCCCTGACCGAACAACCAAGAGGTTCAGTTATGAATGTTGTTGATCTGGAAGATATTGATCCACCAGAAGATACAACCATGCTAATATGCGATCTTGACCTAATCATTCCTTCTGACGACTTATTTGAGTCTCAAGAACCACCTGCGGAGGTCTCAGTGGTGAAAACGCGAAGTAAAGGTCAATCCATCTCAAACAAACTTACTAATACCCAAATGTCGGGGGGAATATCAACTCTCAATCACCCGAAAGCACCTTTTTCTCCCCGTAACAACCCTATAATCATCCATACCCGAGAATCGCCCAAACTGGATTACAACATAGTTTAAGATTTGAAGAAGTTGAAGGCTAATATATCAGTGATGGACATATGTAGAATCCCTCAGCAAAAAGACTTCCCGCTACAAGCTTTGAAATCAATAGAAAACTCTATGACAAGCAATGATCAGGAGAGAAATCTAACTCCCACAGATCTAGTAAATAAACCAACTGTAAACGCCTGCCTTGAAGTTTTCAACGGAAACCTCCACAATTGTTTCGTCAAGTCAAGAGAATCTTCCAATGTTATGCCCTTGTCTATTTGCTAAAAATTAAATTTCGTTCCTCTCAAAAGTGATAAACATGTAATACAACTAGACAGAACCCAAGTCAAAGTCATAGGAGAACTCAAAGATGTAATGATCAGAATAGCGACACATCCTAAGTTTTTGCAAGTGATTGACATCATTGTGGTAGATATCCCAGAAGCTTATGGGTTACTACTAAGCTGAAATTGGTCTGAGAATTTAAACGGATACTTTAGTACAGATTGGGCACACCTTTGTCTATCGTTGAAGGGATACAAAAATATGATCTGAATTGATAGGGAACGATATCTGAAACTTACTGTCACTGACCTAGAAACCCTAAATGAACCCTCATCGACAGATTTCCCTGTTCTAGGAAATTATTCCTGCAATTCCTACTTCATGAATTTATCCCCTCTTTCATCTGATGTCCCTCTCACTCAAAACTCCGAAATGATTTTTCAGGAGGAGTTGCCGAAAATGGTGGAAGAAACCCTCTTCTGCCAATAACCTACGTTAGAAATCACGAAACTAGCAAGAGGAAAAAAGGAAAGTAATAGGGAAGGGGAAGATGAAACATTTTTCCCACAAGTTTGGACACTATATTTTGATGGATCTAAATCGCAAGAAGGGTCAGGGGTTGGGTGTATTCTCATTCATCCTAAAGGTAAACGACATTTCCTATCTTGTAGACTAGAATTTGAATGCATGAATAACACTGTCGAGTGTGAAGCTTTAGTACAGGGGTAAAGAAATCCATAGACTTAAACATCCAATGATTAAAGGTTTTCAGAGACTCTGAAATCATTGTCAGACAGATAAGGAAGAGGCTAGCAGTGCTAGCCCCCCATCTCTAATTAAACATTTCATATAAATATCTGAAAATGGATTCAATGTTCCACCTCGATCCAAACAAATGGAGTCAAACTTATTAGATGTATACATTGCAATTATCCACACCTAAATAATTACCAACAGGAAGTGCACAGGCTAATAGAGCATTTTGAAGCTTTCAACATTACAACGATTCCCAAAACGAAGAACATTCTTGTTGACTCTCTGGCCACTGATGCCTCAAGGCTATCACCTCTAGAGGATTATGAAGCTGCTCGGTTCACTGTGGAACTACTCTACAAACCATTGGTGCCCAACAATATTTCTAATTGGAAAGTCTTTGAAGGAGATGAACAGATCATAAAATTTCTGACTAACCAAGATAATTTTAAATACTTGGCCATTGGTGATGAAGTATTCCAGGGATAGTCAACGGAAACCAACCTTCATACAGGTCAACCAACGGAAAAATCAAAGTCTCACACAATCCCAATAGGGGTAGCTAATTTATAAAATCTTTTTGACCTGAAAAAATGATTTAAGGGGCCCAAAAACGCTAAGACCGGTAGTTCCTATCCCATGCATGAAACCATAAATCTCGAAACCCTGGAAAACCCAAAAAACTTAAACCTTGGTAGGGAAATATCTAAAGAGGAAAGAAAATCCTATCTTAAACTCTTCAGACAGTATCATTCAACACAATATCCCGTTAAAAATTGAAGTAAAACCCTTCCAATAGAAGCTCCAAAAGTATCACCCTTCCTACCGAGATCTGAAAACTTATGATACCCGTATCATTCAACACAATATCCCGTTAAAAATTGAAGTAAAACCCTTCCAATAGAAGCTCCAAAAGTATCACCCTTCCCTGGAACCTCTCATGTGACAAGAGTTGAAGAAACTGTTAGATGCCAAAATGATCTTCCAGGTTAGACATTCTGCATGGGTAGCTAATTTGGTTCCTGTAAGGAAAAAGTATGGGGAGATTTGCCTATGCGTAGATTTTAGAAACCTCAACAGATCTTCAGAAAATGAAAACTACCCAGTTCCTCCAAGGGAGCAGCTCTTGCAGACCCTATTTGGCTCTGATATTTTCTCTTTGCTGGAAGGATTGTCAGGTTAAAACCAAGTTCTGGTTTAAGAGGAAGACCATTTAAAAACTACCTTATAAACCAAGTGGGTAACTTTCTCTTACAAACGCATGCCCTTTGGTTTAATCAATGTAGGAGTGACCTTCCAGAGGGCCATGGACGTAGCATTTCAGGGACTAATAAACAAGTGTGTTGTAGTTTACTTGGATGATGTGACTGTGTATTCAAAGAATAGAGAAAATCACATCCAACACTTAACCCAGATTTTAGAAAGATGTAGGAAGTACGGTATATCCTTAAACCTTAAGAAAACCATTTTCGGTTTCGAGGAAGGTAAGTTGCTAAGCCACATTATATCTCTAGCAGGAATTCGCATAGACCCAGAAAGGATTAAGGCTATAGCTCAGCTTCCATTACCTCACAACAAAAAATCTATGCAATCATTCTTCGGGAAAATCAACTTTGTGAGGAAATTCACCCTTGATTTCGCAGAAACTATCAAACCCTTACAAAAGATGATTTGTAAAGATGTTGAATTTAAGTGGGATGATGAATGAAAGAAGGCCTTCAGCGATATTAAGACTGATATATCTCAAGCCCTTGTGTTGTGAAGCCTCGATTTCAAAAAATATTTTTTCCTCTATACTTTTGCCTTCGATCAATTGTTAGCTGCAGTTGACTCAAAAGGATGATGACAACAATGAGGCTCTGGTGTCATTCATCATCACTAACCTCCAAGGAGCTGAACTGAATTATCCTGCTATAGATAAACAGTCTTATGCAATTTATAAAGTAGTAAAACATATCAGATCTTACATCCTTAAGAACCATACCAAAGTAATTGTGCCTCACCCCGTAGTCCGATCCCTATTTACTCAACAAGAGATGGGGGAAAGAAGAGGTAACTGGATGGTAGTAGTCCAAGAATTTGATATAGATATAAAACCTGCTAAACTAGTTAAAGGACAAGGATTATGCAAATTGGTAGTTGAGGCTCAAGACCAAGTAAATGAAGACTCTATATGGG
This sequence comes from Picea engelmannii, assembly GCA_009831015.1. Taxonomy (NCBI): domain Eukaryota; kingdom Viridiplantae; phylum Streptophyta; class Pinopsida; order Pinales; family Pinaceae; genus Picea; species Picea engelmannii. Next base: position 874,673 of record ML778944.1, read on the forward strand.
AAAATGAAATGGCATTATGGTGTGGTGAATCTTCGTACATCTCCCCAGGGCAAGAGTCTTGGTATGAGAAATTGACTTATCTCCTACATCATGGAACTTTCCTAGAAGACCTAAACCCTAGGGAAAGGAGAGCTCTCAGGTTAAAATCTTCACAATATTGCCTCATAAATTCGGTACTCTTCCGGGTTAATTATGATGGAGTACTTTTAAGACGCCTCGAACGTGAAGATGCAGAAAAAGTTCCGAAGGAGCTCCATGATGGCCCTGTCAGTGGACATTCTGCAGGAAACACCACCGCTCATAAGATACCGAGAGCTAGTTATTATTAGCGCACTTTGTTCATGGACGCTCACACATATGCTAGAAACTATAAAACTTGTCAAGTAAGCACTGGGAGAGAGAAGAGAGCAACAGTCCCACCCTAACCGGTGACTGTTTTTAGGTCGTTGAAGCAATGGGGGTTAGATATTATAGGAGATATTACACCAAGATATTCAAAACAACACAAGTACATACTTACTACCATTGATTACTTCACGAAATGGGCAGAAGCCATTCCTCTGACCCATGTAAACGAGAAGGTGGTAATCCAATTCATAGAACAACAATTAATCACAAGGTTCAGTGCCCCTTCTATTCTTGTTTTTGATAATGTAGCTTATTTTTCTTCCACCTTATTGACAGAGTTTTCCCTAGACAAAGGAATCATAATTCGATACTCTACAAATTATTATCCACAGGGAAACAAAGTGACATAATCAACTAATAAGAACCTAGTAAGGATATTGAAGAAAATGGTTGCAGATAACGAAAGGAATTGGCATAATTTACTCCATAACACTTTATGGGAAGATAGAGTTACACCTAAGGAAGCTATAGGAAATTCCCCATACTTTCTAGTATACGGACAGGAAGCCATTCTCCCAAATGGACTATATATCCCATCTCTTCAACTTGCCTAGGAGTCTGGGGGGCATCCCTCATAAACATTACAACAAAGAATTGACACCCTACTCATGTTAGAAGAAGAAAGAGAGAAATCTAAATCAGAATTCATAGCCCACCAGTAGATCGTTAAACGATGTTTTGACAAGCATAAGGCTAAAGAGAAGAATTTTAAAGTAGGAGACTTTATCTTGAAATGGGACAGAGCAAACGAACCTAAAGGAAAACATTCTAAGTTTCAAAATCTATGGCTTGGACCTTTTCAGGTGGCCGAGAAGATTGGGGCAGGCACTTATCGGTTACAAAATCTAAGGGGGGAAGCTGACGCCCTCCCTGTGAATGGCCAAGCCCTAAAACAATACTTTCATTAATATATATATATATATATATATATATAATGTTTTGCATGCATATTTTCATGATTTTGTGTCTATCTAGGTCGATTGTGAAATGCATTTTTTGTTTGTTTGTTTTCTTTTTCTATTTGGACTTCTGTGCTTTTGAAGATTGTTTTTAGCAAGACAATGGTTGACCTCAAATCATGCGACATAGTGAACTCTCTTCCTAACTCGTCGCTCACATACAAACATGAGAAGCATTGGCGAACCTGCAACTGTTTCGAGGGGCTCTCTATCTAGCCTATGCAGATGAACAACTTTGAAGAAATGTCAGAAGTGTATGCTTAGTGGTTTGGTAAGACCTTAAGGGAAAGAAGGAAATATGGAAAGAACTACATGCACCTCAGGGAAAAAGCTAGTTAGTTTCAACTTAACCATCTCATCTTGCAAAATAACAGATGTCATCCTCTCCCACTTGCTCAAGGCATTATGTCGAAATAAAAGTTAACAATACCAAATGAGCGCATAGTTAGGGGAGGGTATGCAGATATCTCTATTGGGGCTATGGACGCTCGTTTCCAGCTGAGAAATTTTTGTGATGTCAGGGTGACTCCGTCGGGGCTATGGATGCTCACTAGCAGCAGAGCAACACTATAGAAAGTGAGTGGAGGTAACTAAAGGCTTCGTTCCAGTGAACTCTCTACTAGACTCTTGTCAAAAGAGGGTGTGAGTCAGGGTTACAAGAAACAGAGGAGGAATAAAGGTTGAAAACCCCACAGGAATACCCAAAGGCATCAACCAGAGAACTTTGAATACAAGGGTAAAAGAGGCTCTGATTTAAAACCAGTTAGATTCTCCACCAATTTTTGCATTAGCCAAGCCTGAATGAGGAACACAAATTCTGTTTTCGCCCAGTAAGTCACCATTTGTTGAGCACTCAACACACCCTAAAAATCCTATGTAGAATTTTTCTTTTTGGAAACCACTTGATCTTTTGCACTGTCTAATTCGACTTCATTGTGAAAAATGTTGCCTTTGCTTATCATTTTTTACTCTCATTAAGTCTTCCAAAGTTTGCTTGAATCTATGAAAACTCATGAATTAAAAAAGACTTAACGCTTAAATAAGGAATCAACAGCCAAAACACTCTCCCCTGACGTGCTCAAGGATTCGACATCGGAAGGAATTAAAGGATGGAATAAAATCACTTGAAAAACTGTAGTCGCCGAGCGTTGATCTTCATTCGCATCGGGAAAAGGGAGTTTTCTTTCACGAAAAACATCACACAAGGACATCGCCAACAAATGATCCCCTTCAGCATCGGTAAAAGGAGAAGAGAGTAAATGTTAACGAAGAAAGAAATGATATCGACGATGGTTGATACCCAACACACTTAGTGAAATGGAGGAGACCAAACCACGACGAACGTTCGGGCCACGCTACAATTTTTCTTTGATCGCCGACCACCAAAACATTTCAGCATCGAGATTTTTGAGGATGCTAACCCAAAGGAAAATACGTGATAAGTTTAGTCGTGATCCACCCACTAGGAAAGCGACACTATGGTATGTTTTAACGTTAGATACGTTGCAATCCAGAGCATTTAAGGGACTAATTAATTCCAAATATCGCATTAGTTGCTAATTTTTGCGCAAATCAAAAGGACCGTTTGAATTTACCGATAAAACACATCACCCTCTATGCCTCCACCATCAACCCACGATGAATTAAATTACAGATATTCGACGGTATATTTGTTTGAATTTCACTCATCACTCGAATTAATTGGTTGATATGACTGGTAGGTTCTTCTCTGTTAAATCCTCTTGAGACATTGTAAAAAAGATTATTCTGTGTGTTAAGGAGTTTCAGAGCATCCAAAAGAAGGAGATGAGAAATACAAAATCTTTTGAGCCCCTCCCCATGAGTATCAAACTACAACGTCTAGCAAGCATTACAAGTATGTATCGATATGTATTTGTTGTGTTTTCACTTCAGATATATACGTTAAATATCCAATATTGCTCAGTGCACAGGTCCTAAAGGATCAATTTCGGTTGCAGGAACAATGCCTCCAAAGAAACCAAGTACTAGGTGATCGCAAAGGGCACCCAAGATGAAATAACCATAGGTAGGAGAAGGATCATCCCCAGGGCTAGCAAAACAATTACAATTTGCTCCAAGGTGAGAACCGGTCATCAGAACATCCACTAAGAATATTTTCACTCAACCTCCAGCCTTTGGAGAGGGGGAAAGGTAGAACTCCCACACTGGGGAGATCTCTTCAAGAATATCAGCCGGGAATAATTCCCATAATATACCCCACACAGCGACCCCGACATAAGAAATCTCGACGATGAAGTTTTTCCAAATATCAGACTGTCATACCTACACATGATAGTGAGAAGGACCTTGATGTTCCCTTGTATATAACTGTTGTAATGGATCATCGGACACACGGACACACAGAAGTGCCTGATCAACGATGACAATGGCAAGTGTGTTGGGGTTTTCCTTCCAGTAGAAGTGCAGAATTATTACAAGCTTAGAGACCCGGAAGAGCGATTGAACGTTGATTTTATCGTCAACTTATATGCACACCACGACACTAGTCGGGTGATGGATTCATGGTGGTGAGAGGATAAAAAGTACACCAATCAGACCTCTAGCTGGTACCAAATGGACAACTTAAGGGAGTCATATATCTATCTAATGGCCCTCATCTGTCAGCTGTATGGGGAGAAATATTGCTCCAGGTTTTCAGAGGCTTGGATGCCTCTAGCTTATACTGTAGCCATTTCTGGGAGAGGTTTTAAATGGGGTGCCATCATTTCCAAGCAGCTGATCATATGCATACAACAGGATCAGACGCTGAAAGAAGGAGAGACTCCATCCTTCTACATGGCTTCTTATTTATTGGACGTCATCTGTGCCAGAAATTTTTTTGTCGGAATTAAATTGAGTTGGCACATCTCAGAACTCCCAGTCCATGTATATTTTAGTGTCTTATGGGAGAACATGTATAAAAAATCCTACTCCCTCATCTATAATTAATTCATCACCCGCATTCATTTCATTCTTTTCAATAAAGAGTGTCCAATACTATCAGTGGCGGCCAAAAAGATGATATCAAAGGTTGGTCACTGGTATTTGGATGAGTGCGATACCTATATCAGGTTTTCGGGGCCATCGAGGCACCACACCTTTTACCCATGCATGTTCCTGATTGACTAGTGGTAGGAGAGATATGCTACCAGACTATCCTGCAAGGTTGCAACACTTCCCTGGTAAAAGACAAGAAACGAGCATTTATACCCTATGGATTCCATATAGGTTTCTACCTAGTAAAGACACCGCTCAAGCCAAGCAGGAAGGACTGAGCCAATTGGAGTTTTGATTCCATACTATTCATTTCTGCAAACATGACCCAAGAGGTTTAGTCTCGAAGCACGCATCACAAGTGTCGTCCTGTTGGACTTATGCTCGTGATAAATTCGAAGATGAGGTTTTCACCAAAAATTCCCAAGACTGGGAGGAAGTGGTGGCTAGGATGGTCAACCCCAGAATGACCAAGTTCAAATCCATGAGACTGGATGAAGATGCGACAATCATAGGACAATCGGCTCTAGGATCTCTCAGAGCTAGAGAGGAAATGGTAGCATCTGAAACAATAGAGATCCCCCTGGTAGCATCGTTACAAGAAATAAATTTCCCCGAGGATTAGGATGCACAATAGAAAGGGTTACTCATGTATGAACATGCCCAACGAATAATGGATCAGATTCGAGATAATTCATACCTCATCAAGATGTCAGTGCTCCTTTCCAACGAACCAAATGAAAGACAGATAGGCCAAAGCAGCCCTGAACTGATAGATGTCGATGAAATCTCTGGGCTAGATGACCCTGAATTCACAACGCCACAGGTCGAATCATCGATAGGTGTTTAAGCTTAGCCAGAGACAGTCAGGGTATCCGTGGAAACAAGTGCACCAAACCCCCTTCGCGAGTTAATAAAAATCTATGATGATGATGAGAGCCCAGAGGTATCTCTTGGGACCCCTATGCATATCGAAGGAGAAAAGGGACCTGAGAATACATATTCTCCTCTTCCTGAGGTCCAAACCCATGAGATCCCACAGAAAGAAAAGGAAGTCGAGAGTGTCTTAGACACTAATATGCTTGATGCACCGAACACCCAAACAGATAGTCCAAAGGACGAGTCAGGGTCAGACAACCCAAAGAAGGAATCCCCGCAAGAAGAAATCGACGCTTCAACAACCGATGAATAAGTAAGTATCAAGTCTATACCCAATGCCTCTATTTCACTCAGTACTCAAACCCCTGATGAGCGATAGATAGAATCTGTACCTTCAAAGCACAACGAGGAAGTTCAAGAACCCAACCTTGAACAAGTATACACCAGTGGAAGTCTAGAAAAAACACTCACATGGGGGATCAACAGATTCCAAACTCATGGACGAAGTAGCCGACATACATGCCATAGCTTATGATTGGAGGAAGAAGGATATCATCTAGAGAACCACCAAGAAGAGGAGGATCACTTTAGATCACTCCATCCTCATCACTATCAAGGAACATATGATCAACACCAAACATGCTAATCCATCTAAACTCATCGATGCAAGGATGGAAATTACAGATGCCACCATGGACAGAGCGATGAAAAGTTGCTAGTTGTCTCTTTAAAGGAATTGTAACATTTGTGCCACTTGGAGAAGTATTACTAGGACACCACATAGGTCACGACGTACCTAAGGAATGAATTCAAGGAGGCCTACAACAAGTTCACAGACGAATGACACCTATTCACAGCAAGGATAGTCGAGCTCCAGGAAGACACCCTCATGGCACTTGCAATGTCAAAATATATGGAGCGGTGGTACGAGAAAGCGCAACAAGACATAGATAGAGTTGACTACATTAGTGTGGTCCAACAGGGCCGAGACAAAGAAGAACACATCATTCAGGTGTTGAACAAAAGTAGTCTTGATCGCATAAAGAAATTAGTCGAGTACTGGGAAAAAATGGCTCGGGAACCCCACCAAGAAATCCAAGAGAAATGGGTCAGGTGTGAGAAACACTGGGTCAAAATCAACAAGGAAATGAAGGATATCAGGCTCTCCAAGTTTGGCACGCCTGATGACTTCGGTGACTTGCATGACATAGTCAAATCGCACATCGAGAAAGACTCATCATGGGCCGAAGAACTAGCAAAGGTGACAGACACGACGTCAGGTCAGGTGCGACAGTTTATGGAACACCTAATCAAAGCTCAGGCTATGTTGCAACAGTTAAGTGCCAGTATGGTCAAGTATCGGGCACATGTGGTAGAGATACGAGAGATTTATGCGGCCCTAATGGAACAACATATATTCCCATATGCCAATACATGTGAGGATTTGTTCATCGAGTGGTCGGAGTATGAGAAGTGTCACCCTTTTAAAATGATATCTTGAGATGACTCTTAGACAAATTGATAGGAGAGAACGCCACGTGGAATTTTTTTTTTTACTTATCTTCACTTTAACGGTTATTTTCAATTAATTTTATGTTATAAATAAGAGCATCAACCGATTAGTTAAGGTTCGATGGTTGTTGCAAGAAACTCTCATTTATGGTTTTGTTAAGAATTATTTTTGAGCTACCTTTAATTGAGAAGTCCTTATAGACCAGAGACAAGTTTATGTTTTCATAAAATGCATGTATGATTGGATGTGGAGAATAATTGTTTCCTATTATGTCTCATGAATGGATGTAGTAATGAGTAAGAACTATTAAATCTGTTGATAAGTTATCTGATGCAATGTTTTACAGTTCTTTCTTTAATGATGAAAAATGAATCTGTGTGTTATTATGTGATTGATGATTATAGTTGAGCGAATTATTTTTCTTACTGTTGTTTATCACATGCATGTTTTCTTCTAATAACTTGTATCTCATTCAGTAATTGGAATATTCACACGGTTAATGTATTAGTACTAGGTCTGTGGTATACAATAATTGTTTGCATGCTAGGGTGTAAGGTTTATCTCAAACCCAACCTCTTCTCCACTAGTTTAATTTTTTTCCCATTTGTTGCCTAGTTGGTTTATACCAGCTTTCCATATTATACCATTCACACCAAAAAGAAAACACAAAATAGAGAACGTCTGAACCGAAGAAGAGGCCTTCACAAGAAAACATAAAGCCCATTGATTAATTGGTCAGATCGCAAGATCTGGAGAACCATTCCACTATTAAATGTTGCATAGTCTAATTGGGCCTCGATGGCGGGTTTGGTTCCTGATGTTGAACTAAAGGGATTTAGGACCCATCAACAGACTTATCATAATAATGAATAGAAGATCCTTGGGAGAAGGATCTATAAGTTTGACATGCCCATGTGCGTGGATGACATGGAAAAGATGCAAGTAGTAAAATTGCATGATGAATGCTTAACTATGTTTAATTATGCCTGAGTGCATGGATTTAATGCATTGTGAAGATTCTTGATATGAAGCCTAATATTAATACCAACTAGGAATGAATGATATTAAATGTGCAAGTGGTGCACACATTTGATTTAAAAGTGCATGTAAACTAAAGGCATAATATGGCTTCCTTGATAAGTGATATGGAAGGAAAGAATTGCACTTGCCAAGATAAAATGAATACCATGGATGCATGGATGAATCTATTTTGAAGAGTCACGAAAGTTTTGTTTGAAATGATAATTTGAGAGGAATGTATCCCATTTCCTTAGGAAAGACTAATATAAATAGATGAAAGAGTAAATGAGCAAAGATACTATCTTGTCATGATAAGAGGAAAATGATTATGCCTTTGAGGATCACATGAGAAGGATTGTGAACAATCCTGAGTTGACTGATTTTAAATTAGGGATGTTTGTGGGATGTGAAATATACCTATGGAAACTACACACATGCTTATAATTATGCATATGGTTAAGTACATCATGAGTGTAAGTTAACAAAAACTAGAATAGGTGTGGATAAAGAAGTTGAATGCATGACAAAAATGCATGTTTATAATCTGTAGGGAATTCTTGGTAACAATCTAAAACTAACTCAAGGTTGAGGCTATCACATATAGTGATGGATATGTAACAAGGAAAGTTGCATGTTGAAGAAGTTCCCTATGGAGGAACTGTGTGAAGACTCTGTCAGGAGAACATAGTCACAACCTTAATGAGAGAGAGAGAGAGAGAGAGATCCTAGATTACATTCTAAAACAAATGAATGAATGGAATACAAATGAATGAAGGTTGACCATTCTAACTAACTGAAAATATAATGTGCAGGATGCACAGGTTCATGATCCATTATGAACAAAAAAAGGTTTTCTATGAAAGCATGTTGTTGTATCCAAAAAGGTTAGGGTGAGGCCTAACTAAGGCTTCTAAAGGAAAAGAACAGGAAAACCCCAACAGGGAGTCAATTTCAAAAGCAAAGAAAGGAAAAAGTAGGATCACTTTTCCCCACCCTAAGAACTATGAACTATTTAACAAAATTATAAGCCTTAGATGAGCAGCTGTGAGAACCTGTACAACTGGAAAAAGGAAGAATCTCTTAACTCCTTTATTGTTGTCTAATGTGTTTCTCTGGGATAAGAGAAAATTGAAAGGATGGTATGTGAAAATGTTTAAGACATGATAATATGGTTGTCTATAGAATAGTGAAACAACTAAAAGTTTGATTGAGGTCGCACTCACAAAAACGTTGAGGATAATGTGACTAGTGAATAAATATATGCTAGGACATATCTGAAACTGTTTATTGATTTACATGTTATGGTACTTGCACTCTTTTATTTTACATGGGACTAAAATATTTATGATGTATGTCATGTGTAGAAAGAGATTGGAGCTATTGAGGAAGACAATTTCCAATTATGAACAACCTCATGCAGATGATGAGTATGAGAAGGTTGTTGTTGAAAAATCGTTGAAGGGACTGTAAAATTCCCCATAAAGCACTACTGATGAGGTAAAAATTAGAAAGAGGGTGTTAGCAGCCAAGAACATGTATAAAAGTGTTCATACCTATGTGGCACAAGGTATGAATGGATTGGGTAAGAATCCCTTTTGAAATGTTTTATTGTTATGCACGAAATTTTGAAACTCTGTTGTATTCCATTGATACCCAAGTAGGGTATGATTCAGGAAGGAGAACTTGAATGATGGAGGTGTGAACCTTTGGCAGTAAAGACTAATTGAAATCCTTGGAAGAATTCATGAACTATTGTGTCATGAATAATTTGACCAATCAAGGACTGATTGGGAACAAAAGTGCTCATAGACAACACGTTGATTTAATACATTGAGGAGACTGCATGTTTTCACAAAAAGGGAATACAATGGATTTCCCATTTAGGAAGGAGGACCTTCCAATACTCTACTTGAATTGTAGAGGTGTTAAAGAAAAGATAAAATTTGGGTGGCCACACGTGTTGGCACCCTGGTTACTAATGAAGGAAGAATGCTTGGGTGCATTCAAAAGAAACTTATAGTTTCATGTGTTGATCTTGGATCATTATCATCCTGTAGAAGGAAGCATAGTCTTGTTGTAAGAGTGAATGAGGATGAATAAGCCACATGGTGCAGAGGTTGGTTTAACTCCAACACACCATGGAAATATTCTTGTCATAAGTATGGTAAAATTGAAATCAATGCAAGGGTGCATGGTAAGTGAATATGGCCATGGATATTGGCCCCTTGGATTAAATTCACTTAGTGTTGAACTACATTTTGAAAGGTTTGGTATGTTGAAATGATGCATTGGTAAGGAATGAGGTTTCCTTTCATGTTTTTATAGATGTTATTTGAATGTTATCATGCACAATTTAAGAATTTTTTGTGATGTCATTATAAAGGTGCAATGAAAATATATGTGCATGGGAAACTAAAAATTTGTTTGGTTGATTGAAGTTGAAAGTGAAGGAATAAAAGATTTTTGGATATGGAAATGTTGTAAGTCCATAAGGAAGACCAAATTTCTTGATGAGCCAAACTACAAGGAATGGTATTTTCCTTTTTGAGAAAATGAATTTGATTATTAGTAGGCACAATTCTGAAATAGTTTTTGAACCACTACAAGCGTGCAATGAAAATATATTGTGCATGGGAACTAACAATTTGTTGGGATGAGGAATGTTGAAATGAAAGGAAGAGAAGGGTCTTGGATATGGCAGTGTTGTAATCCCATAAGGAATACCAATTGCCTGCTGAGCTAAATTTTTATGGGAAGGGAATTCCCATACTTGTGAGTCTGTTTCCTGTGCGGAACATATATGAAAATAAATGGGGAATGGGGAAATCTGTGGGTAACATATTTGCAAGAAAATTATGAATTTGAAATTGATGATAATTTCTCATAATTTTGTACACCTTTGATATAGGTGAGATGAAAAATACATTTCTAGGGAGGACAGATGAAGGCTGCCAAGATGAAAAGAGTGAAATATGCTATTGTTGAGACATGAGAACCCCATGGTAAGCCATGATCATCTAGAATATGTGTGTTGTGGAAACACAAGCCGAAGGGATGCCTCGGCAAAGAAAGTTTGAGGGACGCCTCGACTGTAAGGCTCAATTAAGTCTCTGAAGTTATTCTTGTGAGAGAAATCCTTGGCAAGGAAAGATGGATCACCCGAGGAACTGTATAGCAGAGAAGGGGATGCCTTAGCATGGGCCTAGGAGGTGAGTGACCGCAAGGAAAAGGATACTTTGATAATTCTTATAAACTATTGAATCGGATCATGCCCATAATGGGTATGCCCAGAAAAAATAGTGAGCCAATAAAAACAAGACAACCATGTGGATACGAATCCACGAACTTCACAGATGATTATTGTGCTAAGTTATGAAATTCTCTTGAATTTTATGCAACAGTAAAATGTTTACGCATGAAAGTTGTGATTAATATGCTTATTTTCCAAGATTATTGAAGATAGGTGACAAAGGCCAAGAGTCTAAAAAGGACCTGACCAAGAAAGAGAGTCAATACTTCTAAATCAGCTGAATGAGAAAGGAATGACAGGTGTTATTGAGAAAGAGAACAGATGACGATGTTCCCTTTTTAGGGGGAGGGGATTATAATACCCATGTTTCCCCCAGCTTGTAATTAATCATTAATAATGATCACCATGCTATGTCATGGGAACAATATAAATGTATTATTTATATTTCCAATGATTGACTGTGGGGTTTAATCCTTGAAGTATTGGCCATGATATCACTAGAGGAAAGAATGAGGAAACTATGGAAAGGGTTTATTAGTTCAAATGACCCAAATTTCCTTTTCCTGAGATAATAAGCCTCATCTAGATCCCAAGGAGAGGAATCAATTAATGAAGGAAGGAATGATGGTTGGATAATCAACCACCCCCATGAATGGAAGCATGGTTTGGCCGAAGAATGCCAGCCCAAAGTACCACAAGGTCTGGAAAACTCAGGCTAACCCGAGTTTCCTTCTGATAGAAGGAACATGAAAGAAAGGAGAACCTTTCTAGGGAGGGATGGGGGTAAAGAGAGAGGGGCATACAGACAGATCGATGGGAAGAAGGGGGCATGTGAGGCTCTCTAGTGGAAAAATGGAAAAGAACATAACCTGAATAGAAGGTCGGGAGCTTGATGCTGAGGAAGCTTCTGATACACCCCGCAGAGGTTGTGACAGAGAAAGGATCTCTGAGAATTTGGCATAAATTCCCTAATGATATCATGGCTTGGGATGGGGGTGTCTAGAGTGATAAGAGTGAATGCCTTTGAGCCTATGGTTGGGTGGAAAGCCGAACACCTGTATTCAGTTAGTTGGCTACGACCTGTAATAGATAAGTATTCTTATACCCTGTGTAATTGAGTTGTAACTATAAAATAAAGTTGGATATCCTATGAATGTTTCATGGATGTGCATGTGTTCTTGATGGATATGTTGTGTTCCTTTATTTTTACTTGATTGTGTACTTAGGAAAGTAAGGAACTATATGGTTTAGAAATGGTTTGTGCACACAAATGCTCGAACCCTGTAGTGGCTCGAGTTAGAGCAATTGAACCGTGAGTGTGTCGACCTTGGGCACAATTTCACGTGTGCATGTTTATAGTTCTAGTTATTATGGGCCTCCTGGATAAGGGAGATCGTTAAGCTCAATAGAGGTAGTGCGAAGGTGCACAGAGCCTACACAAGCTATGTAGGAGTGGAGAACTCTCTAAGTTCTAAAATCCGGAAGAAACACAAGGAGCATCCCCTCAATTCATTTGAGGTACCAGTAAGTTCAAGAGGTATACTGCTCTTAGAGTGCAGACAAAGGGGTGCATCTTCTAGGCCTTTCATCTGTGTAAGCGAGGGTTCAAGCTCACGACCTTAACGAATTCCCTGCCAAGAACGCGGGAGAAATTTGGGAGGATTCATATGAACAAGACCTTAGAACCCTGGGGAAAGTTTAGAAGGAACTCCAGGATGTTACGAATTTACCAATCGTGAAGTATTTTAAGTCATATATCCCAAGGTATTCAGGAGTCTCCTTGACCATTGGATATACGACGTGGTCAGCCCAGAGCTGACCACTTCGGGAGGACGAAGGGTTATAACATCGAAAACCCCAAATACCAGAGTCGTGAAGCTATGAAGGTTGGAGTAAATCCTGGCCGTTTCCACCTGTGACATGTGGTGCTAGATATCATGGTCTATAGGTTTGACACTCCAAAGGAATTTGGAAGAGATTCTTCAAGGTGTGAAGACTCCCAAAGTTGCAAATGGTAGAATAAATCTCAGTCGTCGATATATAGGGGATGTGTGGCACTAGATCACGTAGTCCAGAGACTTGGTACTCTGAGGGACTTGAGGTGTGTCATGTTGATAAGATCCAAATCCCAAAGTAACATTGGCCATGGATTTGTGGATCCACGTGGATGAATCCTAACCATCATATCTAAGCTATGGTCAACCCGGTGCTGACCAACTCTAGGAGTCACGAGTAGTTTGCACCCCAAAAATCCCGAAGGCCAAAGTCCCAAATCCATGAGAGCCGTAGATATGTGAGTATACATGGATGAATCTTAACTGTTGGATCTAAGTTGTGGTCAACCCGATGCTTACCAACTCTGAGATTCATGAGGAGTTTGCACTGCAAAACTCTTGAAGGTCGAAGTCCCAAAGTCACGAGAGTCGTAGATCTGTGAGTATACGTGGACACACCTTCACCATGATATCGAAGGGATTGGAAGGCTATCGGTTCAGAGTGATGTGGCACAGTGACATCATCTAGGGTGACGTGGACCCACGATCAATGTGCCACTTGTCACCTGGATTTGTGTGTTTGGCAGAACCTATAGGCCTATTAACACGTGACACATGTCACCCACTGAAGGGGCCATGTGTCATCTATTCCTTTCCATGTGTCACTCCTGGCACTTACCATTTGGTCCATTTGGCAGGAGAAGTAGGTGAGACCCACCTATATTTTCCTTCGCATCTAGTACGTCACCCCGTGCGAGGGTGGACCCTCCGGGAGTCTGAGACTCCAAAGGTTTGGAGTGTAGTGTCGAGGATAATCCAAAAGGCTCGAAGGTTGGAGCCTCGTGGCAAGATCACGAGGCTTCAGGAGATAGGTTCATTAGACCACATACTCCCAAAAGGGTCGTAGCGTCGAATGTTAAACCTTTCCCTTAGGCGTAAGCGTTAACATGGAGGAATATCCATCATCAGATTAATCGTGGTTGGATTTCCTCCATAGATTTAGGAGCGCTAGGAGATCCGTGACAATGAGGAACTCAGGATGACATGTATGAGAAGGACCACATGGATCCCACGTGGCCCTTGACCAATAAACCCCCAAAGAACTTGGGAAGGACATATCTTCCAATTCGGAGCTCGGTTTTGAGCGTGGATACAGTTTTTGGAGAGCTCTGGACAAGTAGAACATGATAGAGAACCATGAAGGAGGGTTTTATTAATTAAGGAAAAATGAAATTATGATGCCCCACCCCTTAAAAGAGTATTTAGGGTCGGGTGTGTTACAATGATTGAATTTTTGTGGAGAAAAATGTAATGTAAAAACATTTGGATAGAAATGATTGTTGCCAAAGCCAACTTCTCAATGTGTGAATAATGAATTTCAGGGCCCATGAGGATCTTAGGTAATAAATCATGTTTTCATCGTTGTCATCATCCTCTTGAACCAATACCATTCTGACGGTTGAAATGGATGTGATAAGGTAAAGGCTATAATCTCCCATGTAATTAGGAATATGTAGTAACGGAGAATGTGTCAATGTGTGTTTGAGAGCATCAAACGATTGTTGAGTTTGGTCATCCTAAATGAAAGGGACATCCTTTTTCAACAAACACATAAATCATTTTGTAACCTCTGCATAATCATGGATGAAGTGGTGAAAGAAGTTTGCCTTCCCTTGCAAACTTTGAAGTTGGTGGAGGATTGTCGAAGGAGGTAATCATAAGATAGCCTCAACCTTTAATGGATCAATTTGAATCTCATCTTTGGAGACAATGAAACCTAGGAGTCTTCCAGTTTCAACGTAAAACATGCACTTGTGAAGATTCAAGTGAATATTATAGTGGCAACATAGAAGAAAAATGGCTCTAATATGCTCAATATGATCCTCTTGACGAGCTGAATGGGAAGGAATGTCATCAAGGTAAGGATCCATAATATGCTTGATATCATGAAAGACATACAACATGGCTCACTCGAAAGTGGCCCCAACATTTTTAAGGCCAAAGGGTAGCTTGCGATAAGAGAATTTTTCCCAATGGAAGATAAAGGTTGTTTTGTGTTGGTCAGACATGAGTATATCGATTTGATTTTAGCCAGAAAATTCATCCATAAATGAAAATACAACAATTATGGTATAATTATCGATGATTTGGTCGATAAAGGGAGTAGGATAATTGTCTTTAGGACAAGCCTTGTTAAGGTCCCTATAATTGACAAAAACTCTGATAGTCCCCTGTTTTTTCATAACTGGAATCATGTTGGAAACCGAGTATATTAATGGTACAGGGTAAATAAATCCATCTTTCAAGAGTTTTTAGACTTATGCCTTAATGGTCATAGTCTTTTAGGCATGCACTGGGAAAATTTTTTGTCAGACTAGTTTGGTTCTTGGGTAGGTTTTGATCTCATGAAAAACAATGGAGGGATCAATGCATGACATTTCCTCATAGCTCCAAGAGAAAAAATCGCAGAATTCTTTAAACAAGGCCATATGTGATTTAATCTCTTGAGGTGAGCAATGTTGGCCAAGTTGAATATGTTCCACAATACCAGGTTTCTCCAATATGTCAATAGAAATGGTAGTTGTAATGTTCCCTAAATTCCCTTTAGATACAATGTATTGAGTAAGAATGGGAGATTGAGGGTTTTCAACAATATCAAGTGGAACAATGGATTTAATTTTGTTCTCTACCGTATCCATATGTGGAAGGAAAGATGACCAATGATGATAATATTCCCAGGACAACTCTTCTAGGCTCAAAATATCCATTATTGACTCATCTGATGGGAAAGTGCGCACATGATAATCAAAAGAGGATAGAGAGGAGTCTAGCCAGGATGGCAGAGAGTATGGATCTGATGCGATGAGATGTTGGTCATTAGAATCCAGGATGTAAGAGGCAGATTGAATCACATGATATGCAACCTCTTCTAGACTAAGTGGCATGGTGTCACCTAGTGAGTCAAGTTTATATGGGTCGGGTATCACCCAAGGATCAAATGATTTAGGGGATTTTTGTACTGTAGTCGAAAGAATATTTATTGTGGCAACCTGATGTGGGGGGTCAGGGGGAGGGAAGGGAAAATTTCCCATGAGTGAGGAATCCTTGAGAATACCTAACCCCACACTCTCATACTCAAGATTAGAATGTCCCAGGAAAGGGATATTATTAGCAGTGTGGTTATGGATATCGAGTGTACACTAATCGAGTTGGTCAATGGTGACAATTTTTCCTTGGTGAGGAAATTTCAAGAGGAGAAAGATCGAAGATGTGAAAATAGGCATCGCATGAAACCAACTACAATTGAGTAACAAATTATAATCCATGGGTGCATCGACCACTTCTATGTCAATAGAAACAATTTTTCCCTTCAAGTCCATAGGTAAAGAGTGTAAGAGTCCATAAGGTGTGAATCCACATCTATCAAACGCTTTGAGGGTAGTGGGATATTAGTTGAGGTTAGGAGAGCCAATGTCCCTCCACAAGATAAGGACATGACACAAGTTGAGGCTCCTTCATCTAAAACAATACGATGAATATTCTTCCCACTAATGATGGTGTGAATTTGGAACACAAGGTGGTGGGAGAGCCTTATTTTGAAATAGTCTAGGTTAAACATAATAATATTAGATGCCTCTAGATCCACAAATCCAATAGCTAACAACAGGGTTCTACATTGGCTAGGATAGTTCTGTATAACTTTGAGTGTCGACATAACGCAAGGTGCCTATGCCAAATCTTCAGCAATGTTGTAGTTTTGGGAAACACAAGAACTTGGATTAAAAATCGATTTTCAAATTGTGTTCTTAGGTGGGTGAAAAACTGAGTAAGAAATAGGATTCTCTATTTGAAGAGGGATGTAAGGTAGAGGAGTAGTGGAGGTGGAGAGATTTTTGGTAGCACCTCCATTCGCAGTGTTTTATGGAAGGGTGGTTTATGTATTGGATCTAGTTGTTACATTATCTGTCTCATCACACATAAAAACATGGGTGCTTGTGGAAGCATCCCCTTGGTGAGGATGACCCACGTTGCCCCCTTGCAAAGGGGAAAGATTTTGGGAAACCATTTTTTGTTGCTAAGTTGGGAAGGAATCTCTTAACACTGTGGGTTGGGAGGTTCCCTTTAAAAATTTGTTGACTTCCTCACAATGGGGACAATATTTTGTGTAATGGTTGTCTCCACAAATCAGGTAGTGAAACTTCACCTTCCTTTTTGGTTTGGTGTCAACAGTTTTTTGGGTTTTTTTACTCTACTATTGGGTAGAATAATTTGTGTATTTACCTTTATTTTTATTCTTTCCTGCAGGTTGCTAAGACGAAGCATATTGAACTTCATTCACCTAGGAGGTATGTGTAGGAGAGGGAGCAGACTTGGTATTCGTAACAGTTTGTGTTGATGCTAGGGTGAAGGCTGGCTAGCCTTGTTTCCCATTAGATTAGGTTGTAGACTACATTTTTATGGCACCTACCATGCCATCGATATGGGCTTCTGGTGCTGGTCTTGAAGGATCGTTCGACAGTCAGGGAGCATGAGGAATAAGATCATAAAGTGTGTCGGACTGGGAATACACCAGGTCCAAATATTGAGCACGGTTGATCGCCTGATCCTTGGTGAAAAAACCTCCCATGGTGTCATATCTAGCAATGGGTGCTAAGAGTGACTTAGTGATCCAATCTTCCAGAATTTGGTCTGGAATTGTAGCTTTAATTAATCGTCGTCGCTACCTCCATTCATGAATGTGATCAGATATATGGGTGGAGGTGGATTTCCTAAGTGAGGTTAGAAGCCCTATACTAGTATCATACCAGATTGAAAGTTGTAAATGGGTAAACAATTCCATCGTGAGAGATTTAAAGTCACCAAAGGAGTTTTGCGGCAGCCTGATATACCATTTTGTTGCCGAACCCATGAGAGTTCTCTAGAAAATTCTTAAGCAAGTAGAATCATCCATCAATGAGTTGGAAGAGCACCAAATATGTAAGGCCATTACATGATTGTTGGAATATTCTCCAGGATTCTTGTTGAACTTCAGGATATCAGAGGGTAGTTTGGAAGGAATTGATGGCCAAAATGAGGCATGTTGTATGGGATCGTAGATCTAATTTAGCCAAAAATGGAAGTTGTCGGTTGGTTTGCGAATACTAGCAATATTGATATGGCATAAGAATACCACTAGGACCATATAAAGGTTGTGATGGCATGGTAAAATGTGATGGTCCTCCCATATATTGTGGTTGAGAGGGTTTGGGAGTAAGAAACATGGGGTTCACGGGTTGAGTAGGGAAAGTTCCTTGCGAAGGAATGCGTGTCATATTAGGTTGACCCCATGGAGTGTTTACAACAATTAGATATGGTAATCTAGTATAAATGTTTGTAGCAGTAGATGGGCCTATCGAAACAACTTCCCCCCAGGATTTGTGGCTGGTTTCTAGTAAGGGATTTCCCCCAAACTGGTTTTTTCTCCCAATATGGTTGTTTTCCCCATGTTGAAGATTTCCCCGCAACTGAGGGTTGCCCCCCGACTGTAATTACCCCCCTAGTGAGATGTATGGAAGAGATTCGCATTTGAAAGGTCTCAAATGTAGTTTGAACATTTTATGTGACTGTCTTTGTGTTACCATCTTGACTAGGAGGGGGAAGAAAAAATACACTTGTCACTGGGCCTGGGGCAGTAGCATTGTTGGCCACTTGACTGGATGGAAGTGGTATAGAATGACCAAGTAAATCTCTTGGTGTAAACATATGTGCAAGCGCTTGTGACTAGGTAACCTGGCCTAACGACATTCCCCACAAAGTAGAAGAATCAATATTAGTGGTCTGTGGAAAAGCAGTTATCGCAGGGTCAACTAAAGGAGATGTAGACATAGGGGGTGATACCACCAATCCCTATGAAAAATCAAGTGGTGTTGTATCCATGCCTAAACATTGCTTGCAAAATGTACCTGGTAGAAAATGGTAAGAAGAAAAAGAATCAAGATATCTTGTGGATGCTAACTCAACGATTGGTGAGTCAAAAGTACTACTTAAATGAGAATTTATGGAAGGAAGAAAGTTTCCTTCCTCGATGGTTTTGACCACCCCTTCAAGCTGGTCACTCAAGGGAGCTACACTCCCAACTTCAGAACAAATATCTTCGTTGATGGTTCCTTCGTTGGAAGGGTTGTGTGGAGACTCATGTCCTTCAAGATACAACCCTTGCATTCTACAATATCTTTGGAGACCTAGGTTGACCATGGTGAAAATATAACAGAAATGACAATTATTAAGGAAAACTATGAATGTCAAAAGAACACACCCCTAAGAAATATGAAGGTAATCAATCAAGCAAATAGTAGATGAAGGGATATTTCGAGGATGAGATATCAAGATGTCAAGGAAGATATGAGAAACATTTACGATAATGCTCACACAACAATCCCCCAAGGTGAAAGTAATATCCCACAGGAAAATACCCTCCTAGTTTGTTGAAGTGGATATTGAATGCTTGTCATAGGTACCACAAGGAATCCCCCTTGTAGTCACATGTGTGGAATCCTAGGAGAGGCTATTATGTTTACCAATTCACAATGACCAACCGGGGGGGGCATAGTCGGTAGTTAAGACTAGAAAATGTGTATGGTAATTCTGAACACAAATCCACAACCCAAAACTAAGAATAAGTGGCGTCACCCCAAGTAATTTCCACTCTTCAAAGCCCCAAACTTGTAATAGTCCCACTAGGAAAATGGAAGAGGGGAAATCTCATCTGATCGCTTCACTTTACCTCATGTTTGACTCCTATGTGAGAGGATATTTCCCAACTAACATTAATTGATACTACTATATTTTCCTCTCTCTAATATTCTATGGTCTCATTTAGCATCCTTGGATAGTTTACTCACTTCTCCCTAATCCAAAGGCCCTATCCTTATACTATTGTTGGTGTGCTATAAAAAATATATATATGTCTAATTGATTTTATTAAGCACCTTGGTTAATTTTTAACGATTTTTCTTTAATCAATAGGGTGCACAAAGATGAAACTGATGGTGTTATGACTCGACTCCAAGACCATGCAAAAAGAATGGGATGCCAATATTTTGTTTCGATGAATTATATCTAAGGAAAGGAGAGGAGTTTTTTTTTCTTATTAATGCAAATAAATGCCCAATACCATGTAAATTTTCCTTTTCCTTTAACAAATGGAGAGAATTAAAATTCCAAATTATCAAATTAATATCCTTGAAATACCAAAACAAATGCAATACAAACTCTCTAAAATATGTACCCACAACTTTACCTATGAAAGTGGAATGCAAAAACTTTGTGTTTCCTTCTTTTCAAATTACATGAAAAACTCAAAATAGAACCTTATTTTGCTTTCGATTTCAATTGCAATGAAAGAGCTCAATGAAACTTGAAAAGGATCCCAAAGATAAAGAATATGAAAAAAAAAAGAACTTAACTAGGCTAACAAGAAGTAAAAGAATCCAATCACAAGGATGCCTTCAACACTTGTTACTTGCAAACATAAAACTCAAGCTTTATATGCTCACAAAAAACCAATAAAATGAAAATCAAGAGAAAGCTCTGTTTGAAACCTTTTAAATTCGATCGAAGAAAGATTGACCATCAACGAAAAAAATGTGATAAGGCCAATGAATGCTTGAATCTTGTGAAAGGTCGATTTTTATCCAGAACAAATAGAAACAAGAACTCAATCAAAGGAGGCCTAAAACAACATATTCCAATTCCTAAATCAATAAAATAGATTTCAAAGGAAAACAAAGAAGTTTGAAAGGTTTCAGAATCACAATGATAGAAGTTTGAATGCCTAAAGGTAATAGGAATTAGACCAACAGTGACATAGACTCAACAAAAGGATAAAGTTAACGTAAAGTGGTCTTGTACTTGTAGGAATTGATAGTAGAAGTAAAATTTAAAGAGGAATAAAAAAGAAGAGCAATCACTCAATTTAAAAAACGATCAAAATATTATTGAAGCAACAAAGACTTTGGTGTACAAGTCTGAGACAAAATATTGATAGAAAAGAGGCAAAGTAGGGCCAAAATCCACTTAGAACAAGGATTATCGCCCCTGTAACACTGCAAACAGGGCGATGATTAGGAATTCATCGCTCCCAAAGACACTGAGATGGTGTGATAATCATGTTTTCGTTGCTCTATACTCCCTTATAGGAGGGGATGAAGTCTGGAAGGTGGTGAAAAATCACAAATGTTTACTAGATCTGAGGAAGGGTTAGATGCTTGATTCAGTAAGCTTCCCAATGATGATGAAGGAAGGGGAGAAATTTTTAAAAATGTATACAAACTAAAAATGTCAAGCAACAATCAACAATGCAAAGGACTATAAAACACTAAGGAACGATTAAGAGGAGCATTCCCTAGTGGAGTCGCCAAGTTTATGTTGTGGAAAAGTTTCCCATGAGGACAGGTGAAACCCCCCTTTGATCCAAGACAGAAGGTAACAAATGGTTTAGTAATTCCCCCCTAAATTTATTCTACATGTCAACATTCAAAATGAGAAGAGAAGGATATATGACTTACCTCTTTTCCATCAGTTGTCCTCATTTCTCCAACCCTTAATCTTGATGTACAAGCTCCTGGTGCAAGATAAGTCCTCCAAGGAACAAAGCGATACCTCCTTCTTCCACAGTGTATTGTTAAGCATAATGGATTTATCTATATTGAATTAGAAAAAAAATAGACATGCATAAAGTAAACAACACAAGCATGAGGGGAATGGGCCAAGTTATATACTATATGGAAAACAATAAATATTGAAGCATTTACAACCTGGTGTTGATTTTGCAGCAACTCCCCCAAGCTCTCCTTTCCAACCCTTCGAATGTCACAAAGTCATAAGTATGGTGCTCTAAGTTATCAATCCCTTTTACTCAAGAATGGCCTTCATTATATAGGATTTGAGGCATCACAACCATCGAATAATTTTGAGGATAGGATGTGATCAAGTGAGGTTTTGGATGAACAAACAATATTGATCTTTCATTGAATAGAGGGTAGCTCAAACCAATCCCTTAACCAACTGAAATCTCTCGGAAACAACCTCTCAAAAAAAGGAATGATGGTTGCAACTACTTCATTGCTCCCCYAGAACTGAGCATGGAGTGATAGTATMGCTCCCTTAAAACCAAGAAAGGAGAAATGAAGTGGGTTTATCCCCMTTTGCATGTGGGAAGGGGGGCAATGAAGCTAAAAAAGGGCCAAAACATCAAGGTAAAAGATAGTATTTCGACCTCCAAATGATAGGTTTCTTCTTCAACATGTCTATGGATTATGACACACACGTCCTGATGGTGACGAAATTGTGACACTTAAGTGTSATTCTTGGTAAAGTGTGACACTTAGGTGTGTAAGACTAGGAGGGAGGCATTTGAATGTCAATTGAGACATCCAAAACCTCTCAGAAAATATGGTAAATATTTCTTAAGAAAAGGGGAAGACAATTATCTCATCAAATGAAACAGAACAATGATCTAGATAAATGTTGGGCAGGTTTTATATTCTTTGCATGTGTGTGTGGGGGTGCGTCGGATTTGACGACTGTGATTTTTTCTATTTTAGTGTTTTTTTCTATTTTTTTTAGCAATTTTCTAAATTAATCCCAGAATAAGGGATTAGGGTTTTGGTAGCTACGAAATACCTAAAATATTATGTATAAATTGTATTGTGAATGGTGAAATTAATATAATGAAGAGTTGAGAGGTGCGACACAAAGGAAGGTTGGTTTTCTCTCGATTAAGGGTATACCGGTGTAAATATTTGTGTATTATATGTGTGAGCCATTGATTAATTTTTTATTTTCTTAGAATCTATATTCATTGCTTCACTTCACATGTTTAAAACTTACATGTGGTATCAGAGCATGTTTTTGGCTTCAGGGGTTGCCTTTGTTGCTAAGGGTTTGGCTTGGTCTTGATAGATCAATTTTATCTTGGGTCTGTGATAAATCCGAGTTCAGTGGGAGTTTTGTCATGGTGATTCGTGTGTTGAAATATAATGGCGAGCAGTTCTAGAATCGAGATTGAGAAATTCAATGGTAAAAAATTTCAGTTATGGAAGCTCAAGATGGAGGACCTTCTTGTAGACAAAGAACAATGGATCAATGTGGATACTGGTACATGACCTACTGGTGCACAACCTACAGGTACACATACTACTAGTACACAAACTACTGGTACACAAACTACTAGTACTATATATACTGGTATGTCGTAAGAATATTGGGAGAAGTTGGATAGAAGAGAAAGGAGTATGATTTGACTCTGCCTAGCTTATTCAGAGTTATTAAATGTGTCAAGAGAATCTACAACCAAGGAACTATGGGAAAAGTTGGGTAATTTTTATCAGTCAAAGTCCCTGGAAAACAAGTGATTCCTTCAAAAGAAGCTATATCATCTAAATGCCTTCAATACTCTGGTATGCCAACTTGGATCTGTTAATATTTTGCTTGTAGAAGAATACAATTGTATTACTTTTTTATGTTCTTTTCCAGACTCTTGGATAATATGGTTGTAGCAATTGGTAGTACTACCCAATCTGCATTGAAGTATGAGGATGTGGTTTCATCCTTGTTATTGAAAGAGATGAGGGCGAAAAGCATGGACAGTCATAGCATATATGCTTTATTTATAAGAGGTCGTCCCAAAGATAGGGATACAAATGAGTCTTCAGGTGGGGGGTGCAGAGATCTAAATATAAAGGTAGGATCTAAATCCCAGGAAAATCTTTAAGGAAATGCTAGAAATGTGGTAAAGTTGGGCATTATAAGAAAGACTGCATGTCTAAGAAAGTTGATAAAGCAAAGGGATCTGATGATCCTCTTCCACAGAGGAAAAAACCTCCACAAAAGGAGGTGATGTTTACCTAACATCTATAAGTACACATGCAGATCGTGATGTATGGTTGATTGACTCAGGTGCATCATTTCATATGACTCCTCACAGGGAGTAGTTCAATGAATATGAAAAGTATGATGGTAGTGATGTCTTCCTAGGATATGACTCGACAACCAAAATCATGGGATGTGAAAGGGTTAAGTTATTGCTGCAATATGGAAGGATTAGAACTCTCCATGTAGTTCTACACATCCCATATCTATCCAGGAGCCTAATATCTGTAAGTAAGTTGGATGATGCATGTGTGGATACTTTATTGGGAAAGCACACTTGCAAGATGGTCAGAGGAGAAATGGTGTTGATGAGGGGAGTTCAATGTGGAAATATATACAAGTTGTTGGGAAGTAGTTATACTGGTGAGTGTAACAACTTTGTTGTCCTTGAGAAGAGAAATAAAGAATACAAGATCCATATTGTCCCTGGAAAGAACACCATGCCATGACATCAAAGACTGGGACATATTGGAGAAAAGGGCCTTCGAACACTACACGGTAAAGGTATGGTTGACGGTATGTCTAATTGCACCATGGATTTTGATTTATGTGAACATTGCATATATGGTAAACATAATCGAGTAATATTCCCATATCATGTTACAAGAGAAAAGGGGATATTAGAGTTGATACATAGTTATGTGTTTGGACCTGTGCCTATTCCATCACTAGGTTAATTTGTGTATTATTTTTCATTCATAAATGATTTCTCGAGGAACACATGGATTTATTTTCTCAGGAAGAAATTTGAGGTATTTGATAAATTTAAAGAGTTTAAGTCTCTGGTATAAAATTATACACAAAATAAATTAAAAGTGTTGAGGATAGATAATGGTGGAGAATTTTTTGGGAATGAAGTCGAAGAGTTTTGTAAGAAGTCTGGTATATCAAGGTAGAAGAATACTCCATACACACCTCAACATAATGGGTTTGCAAAAAGGATGAATAAGACATTGATGGAAAAGGCAAGGAGCATGCTCAGTGGTGTCGGGTTAGGACAATAATTCTAGACAGAGGAAAAGGGTGTTGCATGTTACTTGGTAAATAGATCACCCTCATCAGTGTTGGTGGAAAAAACTCCACCGGAGGTAGGGATTGGTAAGAAACCCTCTCTTCAACATCTTAGAGTGTTTGGTTGTGATGCTTATGTACATGTTCCAAAGAAAAATAGGAGTAAGTTGGATAACAAAGTTGAAAAGTGTATCTTTATTGGTTGTAAAGATGGTATGAAAAGTTATAAGATTTGGAACCCATAAACTAAGAAGATTGTTTAAAGTTGGGACGTTTTTTTAGAGAGGTTAAAGATGTTCCCAAACATGTATTCCTACCAAGGAAAATAGAGTTTGATTTGGATGATGAAAAATATGAACCAACGGAAGAAGATGAATGAGAAGAAGAAGAACCTCATAATCCAGTATTGAGGAGATTAATGAGGGAAAGAAGGAAACCAGAAAGGTATAGTCCACCTGATTTTCGTGCTAATTTTTCTGTATCTATTATTGATGATGATCCTAGAACTAACAGAGAAGCAATGATTTCAAAGGATAGTAAATCCTGGAAGAAGGTCGTGGTTGAAGAGATGGATGCCTTGGATAAGAATGAGGCATGGGATCCAGTTGAGTTGCTAACTAGAAGAAAGGCCATTGGTAGCAAATGATTGTTTAAGAAAAATTTGAATGCAGAAGGAGAAGTGGAGAAATAAAAAGATCGGTTAGTAGCTAAAGGTTATTCCCAGGTAGAAGGAATTGACTTTGGTGAAATTTTTTCTCGTGTTTCCAAGTTAACTTCTATTAGATTTATTTTATCTGTTGCTTATGCTTTTGATTTTGAAATAGAACAGATGGATGTGAAGACAACATTCCTACATGGGGATTTGGAAGAAGAAATCTACATGAAGCAACTAGAAGGCTTTGTAGTGAAGGGAAAGAAAGAGAAAGTTTGCAAGCTATAGAAGTCACTATATGGTCTGAAGAAATCACCTACGATGTGGTACCAAAATTTAGACACATACATCCTTGGATTGAGATTTGTGAGAAGTAGGGCTAGTCACTGTGTATATTCCAAGCAGGTTGGTAATCACTTCATTTATGTAGTGTTGTATATGGATGACATGTTGTTGGTAGGAAACAACATGAATGTTATCAAGGAGGTGAAATTGTAATTATCCTCCAAATTTGACATGAAGGATCTCGATGCTTCTAACTTCATTATGGGAATGGAGATTAAAAGAGATAGTGCAAACATGAAGCTTTGGTTGAATCAAAGAAAATATGTTGAGACGATATTGCAAAGGTTTAATATGCAGGAAAGTAAACCAGTTAAGATTCCTATTCATGCAGGTCTAAATTTATCTACAAATAAATGTCCCAAGATACAAGAAGAGGAAGAGGACATGTCCCATGTTCCATATGCTAGTGCGGTTGGTGGTTTGATGTATGAAATGGTATGTACTAGACCAGACATTGCACATGCAGTGGGATTTTTTAGCAGATATTGTCAAAACCAGGGAAGGAGCATTGGACAAAAATAGATATGGTTTTCAGGTATTTGCATGGCACTTCTAGCTATGGATTGTGCTATCAAGGAAGACCAGGATTGGACATAGGGTTGGACATACATGGGTTTGTTGATGCAGACTGGACTAGAGATTTGGATCGTAGAAGATCTACAAGTGGGTATGTGTTTAACCTGTTTGGAGGAGCAATCAATTGGATGAGAAAAATACAGGTTGTAGTGGCACTCTCAACTACATAAGTTGAATACATGTCAACCACTCATGCATGCAAGGAAGAATAATGGTTACAGAGATTGTGTTCGGGTATTGGGTTGGTACAACAAGTAGAAAGGTTAGATTGTGACAGTCAGAGTGCAATCTTCCTGGAAAAGAACCCAACTTATCATTCAAAGACAAAGCATATTGATGTTTAATATCACTTTGTGAGAGACATGGTTGAAGACAAGAAGGTGTCATTAGATAAGGTAGACACTTTGAAGAATGTTGCAGATTCATTGACAAAGTCAGTGAGCTCCAAGAAGTTCTCATGGTGTAGACAAACAATGGGCATTACTACCCTAGATTGTTGACTATGTGATCATGTGACCCTCTGTATGAAAATAAAACAACAAGTGGGAGAATGTTGTGTAGGTTTTATATTCTTTGCATGTGTGTGTGGGGGTGCGTCAGATTTGACGACTATGACTTTTGTTATTTTAGCGTTTTTTGTTATTTTTAATGGTTTTCTATATTAATCCTGGATTAATGGATTATGGTTTTGGTAGCTGTGTAATACCTAAAATATTGTGTATATTTTGTATTGCGAATGGTGAAATTAATACAATGAATATTTGAGAGGTGCAACACCAAGGAAGGCTAGTTTTATCTCAATTAAGGGTTTCCAGCGCAAATCTTTGTGTACTACATGTGTGAGCCATTGATTAATGTATGATTTGCTTAGAATATATATGCATTGCCTTACTTCACAGCTTTAAAACTTACAATAAACAACATAAATTTTTAAAAAATGACATACCACCTACTCAGTCTCGGCTTCTAAAATAAACTATCTACATAGTGCATTAGAGGGAAACTAATGCACTACTCCATCAAAGGTATGATGTGCTAGTGCCATGACCATAAGGTATAGACATATTACCTCCTTTGCATCAAATGAGTGTAAACAAAACCAGCCCCCAATAACATGGAAGTGACCAGGGCCAATGATGGTTGCATTGAATTATCTCTATACATATGCCAACTAAGTTTCTCCCATAATGCTAGGTGGTAGATCGGGAAAATGAGAAAAATCCTCCCTCTTTTTAGATAACCCAATGATGAAATAAATATCCTTTTCTATGGGTTTGTATCATAGTTCAAGATCAAGCCTTACATACCTAGCATGATCCAAATGAAGAATCAACTATGTCAATAAGCACATGTTCCCCTTGAGGGATGTAGCCTCCTCATAAAACTTGATGAGGCCAAAATTCCTCAAAAGGATATGGGTATGAATTTCAATAGGAGGAGGGTACATATCCCTCTCCCTCTTTCGGGCCTCCCACTCACATACAAAATTAAACATGTCAACTCATTGTTTCTTTTGTCATTGCCATTGTCTCTAATTCACATACAAATTTTATTAGGCACGTGCTCGCGCGCACACACAGACACCATAAATGATCTATAGTAAATTGTCATTTGTAATATTCATTAAATATTTATTTTTTTGTTGTTGCAAAAGTATTGCGTAGAACTCCCCAATGCATCTTATTTATATATACACATTGTTCCCTATATAGCTTTATGATCAACACCAATATTGTTACTAGTTTTGTTGATTAAATATTAATGCACCAATAAAATAAATAAGTTTATTATTATTATTATTATTATTATTGGTAAGTGATGCACCATATGTATAATAAATTGACACTACTCCAATGCACCTTGTATGCATTGAAGCATCGCCAATGGTACATCTATACATTTTGAAGCACATTTACTAGAGTAAAAAAATTTAATTAATTTAATTTAATTAATTGTGTGCTTATTATGTAAGTGAGAAGTGGTTACAATATCTCCTTACATTTCTGAGTGCACTAAGAAGCATGGAAACAAGTATTTATTAAAATTAACTTCATGTACGCTTGGTATGTGTGGAATCATCACCATCGATGCCTTTTCCTAGAGCACTAATAAATATTAATAAAATTTCACTCAACGGTGTGCTTACAATATATAGGGGCACTGCGAATACTACCACCTAAAATTATATAGAGAACCAAACCAACAAAACCAAAGACGTATGGGAATTTTTATTCTTTGGCTTCAATAATGTGCTCTATTTTATAGGATGCACCAAGAACGGTATGTCTGTACATTTAAAGTGCAATACAAGATCATAAAAATTTAATTTATTTAATGTGATTCCTAGTGCACTTGTGATGTAAAAAAACACTGCTTATGGGTGCCCACTTACATTTATGAGCACACCGATAGGTGCCAGAAAATGTATTTATCAAAATTAACTTTATATTGTGTTTGGTATATATGAAAGCCTTTCCATCAA
Organism: Picea engelmannii; assembly: GCA_009831015.1. Lineage (NCBI taxonomy): Eukaryota > Viridiplantae > Streptophyta > Pinopsida > Pinales > Pinaceae > Picea > Picea engelmannii. Next base: position 903,688 of record ML778944.1, read on the forward strand.
CGCGTCCATATATTTCCTATAACACTAACAAGTGGGGTAGATTTATATTAGCAAAATGCACTTAATGATGTGCTTACAATATATAGGAGCATCGCTTACAGTGCCTTCTAATATTATATAGAGCATTGGAAAAGCATAGGAATTTTTTTATTCTTTGGCTTCAATGATGTGCTCTATTTTTTCTAACACATTGAGAACAATGCAACTTGTTAATATTTTTCACATTGAGAACAATGCAACTTGTTAATAATAGGGATGCACCCAGAACGATGCAACCTGTTAATAACTAGGAATATGCACTGCACATGTTAATATGAGCTATGAACACATTACAAAAAAAAATTAAAAAATGAGAAATTGGATTGTTAAAGTCTAATTTAAATTTTTTTACCAATACAAATTCAAGTGAGGGAATAATAATAAATTTACTTGGTCTCTCCTCCAACAATGAGCATGGTTGTCACGTAGAGAAAAATGAAAATTGAGCACAATTTTGCAAAATTAAAAAATGAACCAAATCTATTAAGGAATTGAAGGAACATTAGGAATATAACAATATGGTAGTACCGTGAACCAAATCTACTAGGGAATTGAAGGAACCAAGGAATATAACAATATGGTAGTACCGAAAATAGAGAGGTCATACAATAATGGTGAGAACTGATACTTAAATCATTGTAAGCACTAAAGGAAAGTTACAAAGGAAATTATGGTTTGGCAATTTTTATTTCTTTTACCCTACCTCGATGCAACCAATAATAAGACACATTGGTGCATTCCTAGGTTCCTAGTGCATCGCCATGTTCTTAAAAATTTGTAATTCAGTGCACCATTGGTTAGTACGCATTGGTGCATGAATAATTATTAAGCACCTTGATAAGTTTCTATAAAATTTTAGATAAAAAACAATATTATACAATAAAATTTCTAAACCTTATTCAGTGTGTCTTATATAATAACACACTTGCGCATTTATGGTTTAAAGATGAACCAATTAGAGTATGTTTAGAATGTATTTAAATCAATATTCCACCCCATAATAGTAATAATGGTCTCCAATGTACCGAAAATATGAATGCAATAGTGTGCCATATATGGGAGCACATTGATAAGCTTTTATAATTTTTTTAATTAAAACTAGTCTTATATAAAAATTGGCTAAACCTTATTCGATGCCTCTTATATAACTACTCACTAGTGCACTTATGATTTAAAGATGCACCAACTAGATTATGTTTATAATCCATTTAAATTGGTATTTTTTGTAATATCCAAATTTTTACTCCTGGAATTATTTGTTAATAAATACTTAAATACTTTGCATGATTACTTTATAACTTTGGTACAATAAATATATGGGTCAAATATACATGTTGGGTATGTGTTATATTCTTTGCATGTGTGTGTGTGTGTGGGTGCGCTACAACAACTGCGTCTGGCAGTCCGTACCAACTAGAACGGTCACTGTGGGTAACTTTTTGTAACATATGTATAGTCTTTGTGCTATTACCTTTTTTACATTTCTTTTGAAAAACGTGTCATGGACATGTCATTAATGTTATCTTTCGTCACTTTGGCAGATGTCAAGTGAGTCCGAGGTGTTCATTGGGTATGCGGACGGTGCTAGTCGACACACGCGGAGGCTTGCCTCCGCAGCTTGGGTAATCTTTACACCACAGGGTTAGTTGTTATCTTCTGGAGGGATATGCTTAGGCGACACCACAAATAATGTTGTTGAGTATAGTCCAATTATTGAGTTGCTTCGTGATGCTTTGTCATTGAGTATCTCTCGTCTCCGGGTCTATCTAGACGCTCAACTGGTTGTGTCGCAGCTAAACAGAATATACCGAGTCCAAGATCCGACTTTATACCGACGATTCCTTAGGGTACGTCTCTTGGAATGCAACTTTGATTATATTACATATTTTCATGTTCCTAGGAGTCTAAATCAAATCACAGATACTCTAGCTAATCACATTTTAGATTGGCATCTTGCTCACACATAAGAAGATCATGATCATACACATGTAAATGCATTTTTGCACACATAATCCATAAAGACACAGAAAAGAAATAAAAAATCATATATAAACATCCAAACATCCTCAGAGTACATAGATGGGCGCAAGCACCTCAAAAAAGTGGGAACCATAACGAGTCACTAGGGCTTATGCCCTCAAAAAATATATACATGTCAGTGCTCATGGCACATAAAAGTCTACAAGTCTGTTCAGGGCCTGTGGGCCCTATTATAATCATACACAGCTCGACCCAAATGCCTAAACAATCGGACCCATGTCCGAGGTACCCCCACAATGTGAGTCTGCATGGAGGGTGGCAAGTCCTCTATCTCTGCCATGGGAACTGTGCGAGTGAGCTCAGTGAAGTTCCGCTCAATCCACCTAAGAGCCCTCTCGGCCTCTCCTGCTGGGGGGTTCTCTGCTACTGCTGCTCCCCTGGCGGTGGCAGCTGCGGCCTCTGGCCGTGGGCGGCGCCTGTTCCGTGCAAAATCGGCAGGTCGCACAGGTCCCACATCTGCACACAACACAATGTTCACCCATTAAAAACTCTGTTATATAAAAAATGATATATATATCAAAAATACATAAAAATTACATATGCAAACAAAAAAACTAGGCAGGTGGAGACTTACCCATCTCCCCTCGCTCCTCACCAGGAGGCACTGGTATCGCTGGATCTCTGGAAAAGTCGATCCTGACATATGGGTAATCCTCGATCGCTAGAATCTGTCACGACAGCCACGCAAAGAAATCATCATTGAAGGCCTCGGTGGTCCTCCCACCACCCTGTCACGGCAGCAACGCTGCCCATCTGCACACTATCGGGAAAGTTGTCAGATGTCCTCGTACTATCAGCCGAGGACTAAAGCATGGAACTCTCTCAAAGAAAAATGAACACAGGATGGTCCCGAACCCGAAGTTCCTATGTGTCCACTGTCGGAAATCACTCAATTGCCTCTTCATGCTCTCTAACAGTGTGGTACTCCAATCGAAAATTTATGCATTCATGCACTGAATTGCACAGTTCATCTGTGCGCGCGAAGCCTGATGCATGGCTGTAGAGCTGGTAATCCGCCCAATGAGTGATAAAATAGTCTGCGGGGTGAGGCTGGTGATCCTACTAACGGGCACCGAAGAAGGTCTTGGATCGGTCCCAGCCTCAAAATACTCTGCTATCAACTCCGAGACTTTGCTCGGCCCCGCAGGAAAAGTCTGAAAGTTGACTGGTTCCCCTCTCCTCGAGAGGCCAGTCAAAAAGTAAATATCCTCGGTGGTGGGCACCAAGGATTGCCCCTCTATCATGAAGGCCTCTGCATCAGGGTGCCAATAGTCAACTAGGGCATTCAGCAGCCTTGGTTGAGCGCACATAAACGGACATAGAAAGAATTTCACTAAGCCACACTGCGTCAGCACGGCCATAACATTCGGATCTGCAACCACTGCCTCATTGGCAGCCTTGTGCTCCCTCTCTCTCCAATGAACATACATCCTGCCAAACACACAGAGCAAAAAGGGGGAGTTTAGATCTTGCACAAGTCAATTTTCCATTGCGCGGGGGTAACCCGCGGGCTGTCGAGGCGACAGTCGCGGGTACCCGCGCGCAGTTTTGACTCTGCGCGCAGGTACCTGTGGGCTGTCTCTGGACAACCCATGTTTTACTAGGGCCGACCTCTTAGAGGTCGACGGCCACCCCCCCAACATGCTCAAATTTAATAAATGAAGTATTGAAATGCAAGTTGAGGGAGTTTGTACTTACTTGGCCCAAGGAGAAGTCCGTTTCGTCCACGGTAGCTCCCGGAATCACGATCTTTGGCAAAGGGGTTCTTTTGGCTCCAGAGTCAATTTCCAAATCAACAATGGTGATAATGAGCTGCTAGCTTCTATTTATAGACTTTTTGGCCTCTTTTTGTCACTTTTTTGGGCCCTTTTATCAGTTTCTTTATACCAAAAACCATTTTTGAGTGGTTCAGGAGTTATATGGCAGGAATTTGATCAGG
>ML778944.1:907755-940341 GCA_009831015.1 Picea engelmannii
ATTCTTGGTAAAGTGTGACACTTAGGTGTGTAAGACTAGGAGGGAGGCATTTGAATGTCAATTGAGACATCCAAAACCTCTCAGAAAATATGGTAAATATTTCTTAAGAAAAGGGGAAGACAATTATCTCATCAAATGAAACAGAACAATGATCTAGATAAATGTTGGGCAGGTTTTATATTCTTTGCATGTGTGTGTGGGGGTGCGTCGGATTTGACGACTGTGATTTTTTCTATTTTAGTGTTTTTTTCTATTTTTTTTAGCAATTTTCTAAATTAATCCCAGAATAAGGGATTAGGGTTTTGGTAGCTACGAAATACCTAAAATATTATGTATAAATTGTATTGTGAATGGTGAAATTAATATAATGAAGAGTTGAGAGGTGCGACACAAAGGAAGGTTGGTTTTCTCTCGATTAAGGGTATACCGGTGTAAATATTTGTGTATTATATGTGTGAGCCATTGATTAATTTTTTATTTTCTTAGAATCTATATTCATTGCTTCACTTCACATGTTTAAAACTTACATGTGGTATCAGAGCATGTTTTTGGCTTCAGGGGTTGCCTTTGTTGCTAAGGGTTTGGCTTGGTCTTGATAGATCAATTTTATCTTGGGTCTGTGATAAATCCGAGTTCAGTGGGAGTTTTGTCATGGTGATTCGTGTGTTGAAATATAATGGCGAGCAGTTCTAGAATCGAGATTGAGAAATTCAATGGTAAAAAATTTCAGTTATGGAAGCTCAAGATGGAGGACCTTCTTGTAGACAAAGAACAATGGATCAATGTGGATACTGGTACATGACCTACTGGTGCACAACCTACAGGTACACATACTACTAGTACACAAACTACTGGTACACAAACTACTAGTACTATATATACTGGTATGTCGTAAGAATATTGGGAGAAGTTGGATAGAAGAGAAAGGAGTATGATTTGACTCTGCCTAGCTTATTCAGAGTTATTAAATGTGTCAAGAGAATCTACAACCAAGGAACTATGGGAAAAGTTGGGTAATTTTTATCAGTCAAAGTCCCTGGAAAACAAGTGATTCCTTCAAAAGAAGCTATATCATCTAAATGCCTTCAATACTCTGGTATGCCAACTTGGATCTGTTAATATTTTGCTTGTAGAAGAATACAATTGTATTACTTTTTTATGTTCTTTTCCAGACTCTTGGATAATATGGTTGTAGCAATTGGTAGTACTACCCAATCTGCATTGAAGTATGAGGATGTGGTTTCATCCTTGTTATTGAAAGAGATGAGGGCGAAAAGCATGGACAGTCATAGCATATATGCTTTATTTATAAGAGGTCGTCCCAAAGATAGGGATACAAATGAGTCTTCAGGTGGGGGGTGCAGAGATCTAAATATAAAGGTAGGATCTAAATCCCAGGAAAATCTTTAAGGAAATGCTAGAAATGTGGTAAAGTTGGGCATTATAAGAAAGACTGCATGTCTAAGAAAGTTGATAAAGCAAAGGGATCTGATGATCCTCTTCCACAGAGGAAAAAACCTCCACAAAAGGAGGTGATGTTTACCTAACATCTATAAGTACACATGCAGATCGTGATGTATGGTTGATTGACTCAGGTGCATCATTTCATATGACTCCTCACAGGGAGTAGTTCAATGAATATGAAAAGTATGATGGTAGTGATGTCTTCCTAGGATATGACTCGACAACCAAAATCATGGGATGTGAAAGGGTTAAGTTATTGCTGCAATATGGAAGGATTAGAACTCTCCATGTAGTTCTACACATCCCATATCTATCCAGGAGCCTAATATCTGTAAGTAAGTTGGATGATGCATGTGTGGATACTTTATTGGGAAAGCACACTTGCAAGATGGTCAGAGGAGAAATGGTGTTGATGAGGGGAGTTCAATGTGGAAATATATACAAGTTGTTGGGAAGTAGTTATACTGGTGAGTGTAACAACTTTGTTGTCCTTGAGAAGAGAAATAAAGAATACAAGATCCATATTGTCCCTGGAAAGAACACCATGCCATGACATCAAAGACTGGGACATATTGGAGAAAAGGGCCTTCGAACACTACACGGTAAAGGTATGGTTGACGGTATGTCTAATTGCACCATGGATTTTGATTTATGTGAACATTGCATATATGGTAAACATAATCGAGTAATATTCCCATATCATGTTACAAGAGAAAAGGGGATATTAGAGTTGATACATAGTTATGTGTTTGGACCTGTGCCTATTCCATCACTAGGTTAATTTGTGTATTATTTTTCATTCATAAATGATTTCTCGAGGAACACATGGATTTATTTTCTCAGGAAGAAATTTGAGGTATTTGATAAATTTAAAGAGTTTAAGTCTCTGGTATAAAATTATACACAAAATAAATTAAAAGTGTTGAGGATAGATAATGGTGGAGAATTTTTTGGGAATGAAGTCGAAGAGTTTTGTAAGAAGTCTGGTATATCAAGGTAGAAGAATACTCCATACACACCTCAACATAATGGGTTTGCAAAAAGGATGAATAAGACATTGATGGAAAAGGCAAGGAGCATGCTCAGTGGTGTCGGGTTAGGACAATAATTCTAGACAGAGGAAAAGGGTGTTGCATGTTACTTGGTAAATAGATCACCCTCATCAGTGTTGGTGGAAAAAACTCCACCGGAGGTAGGGATTGGTAAGAAACCCTCTCTTCAACATCTTAGAGTGTTTGGTTGTGATGCTTATGTACATGTTCCAAAGAAAAATAGGAGTAAGTTGGATAACAAAGTTGAAAAGTGTATCTTTATTGGTTGTAAAGATGGTATGAAAAGTTATAAGATTTGGAACCCATAAACTAAGAAGATTGTTTAAAGTTGGGACGTTTTTTTAGAGAGGTTAAAGATGTTCCCAAACATGTATTCCTACCAAGGAAAATAGAGTTTGATTTGGATGATGAAAAATATGAACCAACGGAAGAAGATGAATGAGAAGAAGAAGAACCTCATAATCCAGTATTGAGGAGATTAATGAGGGAAAGAAGGAAACCAGAAAGGTATAGTCCACCTGATTTTCGTGCTAATTTTTCTGTATCTATTATTGATGATGATCCTAGAACTAACAGAGAAGCAATGATTTCAAAGGATAGTAAATCCTGGAAGAAGGTCGTGGTTGAAGAGATGGATGCCTTGGATAAGAATGAGGCATGGGATCCAGTTGAGTTGCTAACTAGAAGAAAGGCCATTGGTAGCAAATGATTGTTTAAGAAAAATTTGAATGCAGAAGGAGAAGTGGAGAAATAAAAAGATCGGTTAGTAGCTAAAGGTTATTCCCAGGTAGAAGGAATTGACTTTGGTGAAATTTTTTCTCGTGTTTCCAAGTTAACTTCTATTAGATTTATTTTATCTGTTGCTTATGCTTTTGATTTTGAAATAGAACAGATGGATGTGAAGACAACATTCCTACATGGGGATTTGGAAGAAGAAATCTACATGAAGCAACTAGAAGGCTTTGTAGTGAAGGGAAAGAAAGAGAAAGTTTGCAAGCTATAGAAGTCACTATATGGTCTGAAGAAATCACCTACGATGTGGTACCAAAATTTAGACACATACATCCTTGGATTGAGATTTGTGAGAAGTAGGGCTAGTCACTGTGTATATTCCAAGCAGGTTGGTAATCACTTCATTTATGTAGTGTTGTATATGGATGACATGTTGTTGGTAGGAAACAACATGAATGTTATCAAGGAGGTGAAATTGTAATTATCCTCCAAATTTGACATGAAGGATCTCGATGCTTCTAACTTCATTATGGGAATGGAGATTAAAAGAGATAGTGCAAACATGAAGCTTTGGTTGAATCAAAGAAAATATGTTGAGACGATATTGCAAAGGTTTAATATGCAGGAAAGTAAACCAGTTAAGATTCCTATTCATGCAGGTCTAAATTTATCTACAAATAAATGTCCCAAGATACAAGAAGAGGAAGAGGACATGTCCCATGTTCCATATGCTAGTGCGGTTGGTGGTTTGATGTATGAAATGGTATGTACTAGACCAGACATTGCACATGCAGTGGGATTTTTTAGCAGATATTGTCAAAACCAGGGAAGGAGCATTGGACAAAAATAGATATGGTTTTCAGGTATTTGCATGGCACTTCTAGCTATGGATTGTGCTATCAAGGAAGACCAGGATTGGACATAGGGTTGGACATACATGGGTTTGTTGATGCAGACTGGACTAGAGATTTGGATCGTAGAAGATCTACAAGTGGGTATGTGTTTAACCTGTTTGGAGGAGCAATCAATTGGATGAGAAAAATACAGGTTGTAGTGGCACTCTCAACTACATAAGTTGAATACATGTCAACCACTCATGCATGCAAGGAAGAATAATGGTTACAGAGATTGTGTTCGGGTATTGGGTTGGTACAACAAGTAGAAAGGTTAGATTGTGACAGTCAGAGTGCAATCTTCCTGGAAAAGAACCCAACTTATCATTCAAAGACAAAGCATATTGATGTTTAATATCACTTTGTGAGAGACATGGTTGAAGACAAGAAGGTGTCATTAGATAAGGTAGACACTTTGAAGAATGTTGCAGATTCATTGACAAAGTCAGTGAGCTCCAAGAAGTTCTCATGGTGTAGACAAACAATGGGCATTACTACCCTAGATTGTTGACTATGTGATCATGTGACCCTCTGTATGAAAATAAAACAACAAGTGGGAGAATGTTGTGTAGGTTTTATATTCTTTGCATGTGTGTGTGGGGGTGCGTCAGATTTGACGACTATGACTTTTGTTATTTTAGCGTTTTTTGTTATTTTTAATGGTTTTCTATATTAATCCTGGATTAATGGATTATGGTTTTGGTAGCTGTGTAATACCTAAAATATTGTGTATATTTTGTATTGCGAATGGTGAAATTAATACAATGAATATTTGAGAGGTGCAACACCAAGGAAGGCTAGTTTTATCTCAATTAAGGGTTTCCAGCGCAAATCTTTGTGTACTACATGTGTGAGCCATTGATTAATGTATGATTTGCTTAGAATATATATGCATTGCCTTACTTCACAGCTTTAAAACTTACAATAAACAACATAAATTTTTAAAAAATGACATACCACCTACTCAGTCTCGGCTTCTAAAATAAACTATCTACATAGTGCATTAGAGGGAAACTAATGCACTACTCCATCAAAGGTATGATGTGCTAGTGCCATGACCATAAGGTATAGACATATTACCTCCTTTGCATCAAATGAGTGTAAACAAAACCAGCCCCCAATAACATGGAAGTGACCAGGGCCAATGATGGTTGCATTGAATTATCTCTATACATATGCCAACTAAGTTTCTCCCATAATGCTAGGTGGTAGATCGGGAAAATGAGAAAAATCCTCCCTCTTTTTAGATAACCCAATGATGAAATAAATATCCTTTTCTATGGGTTTGTATCATAGTTCAAGATCAAGCCTTACATACCTAGCATGATCCAAATGAAGAATCAACTATGTCAATAAGCACATGTTCCCCTTGAGGGATGTAGCCTCCTCATAAAACTTGATGAGGCCAAAATTCCTCAAAAGGATATGGGTATGAATTTCAATAGGAGGAGGGTACATATCCCTCTCCCTCTTTCGGGCCTCCCACTCACATACAAAATTAAACATGTCAACTCATTGTTTCTTTTGTCATTGCCATTGTCTCTAATTCACATACAAATTTTATTAGGCACGTGCTCGCGCGCACACACAGACACCATAAATGATCTATAGTAAATTGTCATTTGTAATATTCATTAAATATTTATTTTTTTGTTGTTGCAAAAGTATTGCGTAGAACTCCCCAATGCATCTTATTTATATATACACATTGTTCCCTATATAGCTTTATGATCAACACCAATATTGTTACTAGTTTTGTTGATTAAATATTAATGCACCAATAAAATAAATAAGTTTATTATTATTATTATTATTATTATTGGTAAGTGATGCACCATATGTATAATAAATTGACACTACTCCAATGCACCTTGTATGCATTGAAGCATCGCCAATGGTACATCTATACATTTTGAAGCACATTTACTAGAGTAAAAAAATTTAATTAATTTAATTTAATTAATTGTGTGCTTATTATGTAAGTGAGAAGTGGTTACAATATCTCCTTACATTTCTGAGTGCACTAAGAAGCATGGAAACAAGTATTTATTAAAATTAACTTCATGTACGCTTGGTATGTGTGGAATCATCACCATCGATGCCTTTTCCTAGAGCACTAATAAATATTAATAAAATTTCACTCAACGGTGTGCTTACAATATATAGGGGCACTGCTAATACTACCACCTAAAATTATATAGAGAACCAAACCAACAAAACCAAAGACGTATGGGAATTTTCATTCTTTGGCTTCAATAATGTGCTCTATTTTATAGGATGCACCAAGAACGGTATGTCTGTACATTTGAAGTGCAATACAAGATCATAAAAATTTAATTTATTTAATGTGATTCCTAGTGCACTTATGATGTAAAAAAACACTGCTTATGGGTGCCACTTACATTTATGAGCACACCGATAGGTGCCAGAAAATGTATTTATCAAAATTAACTTTATATTGTGTTTGGTATATATGAAAGCCTTTCCATCAACGCGTCCATATATTTCCTATCACACTAACAAGTGGGGTAGATTTATATTAGCAAAATGCACTTAATGATGTGCTTACAATATATAGGAGCATCGCTTACAGTGCCTTCTAATATTATATAGAGCACTGGAAAAGCATAGGAATTTTTTTATTCTTGGGCTTCAATGATGTGCTCTATTTTTTCTAACACATTGAGAACAATGCAACTTGTTAATATTTTTCTCACACATTGAGAACAATGCAACTTGTTAATAATAGGGATGTACCAAGAACGATGCAACTTGTTAATAATAGGGATGTACCAAGAACGATGCAACCTGTTAATAACTAGGAATATGCACTGCACATGTTAATATGAGCTAAAAGGATATGAACACATTACAAAAAAAATAAAAAATGAGAAACTGGGTTGTTAAAGTCTAATTTAAATTTTTTTACCAATACAAATTCAAGTGAGGGGATAATAAAAAATTTACTTGGTCTCTCCTCCAACAATGAGCATGGTTGTCACGTAGAGAAAAATGAAAATTGGGCACAATTTTGCAAAATTAAAAAATGAACCAAATCTATTAGGGAATTGAAGGAACCAAGGAATATAACAATATGGTAGTACCGTGAACCAAATCTACTAGGGAATTGAAGGAACCAAGGAGAGGTCATACAATAATGGTGAGAACTGATACTTAAATCATTGTAAGCACTAAAGGAAAGTTACAAAGGAAATTATGGTTTGGTAATTTTTATTTCTTTTACCCTACCTCGATGCAACCAATATTAAGACACATTGGTGCATTCCTAGGTTCCTAGTGCATCACCATATTCTTAAAAATTTGTAATTCAGTGCACCATTGGTTAGTACGCATTGGTGCGTGAATAATTATTAAGCACCTTGATAAGTTTCTATAAATTTTTAGATAAAAACCAATATTATACAATAAAATTTCTAAACCTTATTCAGTCTGTCTTATATAATAACACACTTGCGCATTTATGGTTTTAAGATGAATCAATTAGAGTATGTTTAGAATGTATTTAAATCAATATTCCACCCCATAATAGTAATAATTGTCTCCAATGTACCGAAAATATGAATGCAATAGTGTGCCATATATGGGAGCACATTGATAAGCTTTTATAATTTTTTTAATTAAAACTAGTCTTATATAAAAATTGGCTAAACCTTATTCGATGCCTCTTATATAACGACTCACTAGTGCACTTATGATTTAAAGATGCACCAACTAGATTATGTTTACAATCCATTTAAATTGGTATTTTTTGTAATATCCCAATTTTTACTCCTGGAATTATTTGTTAATAAATACTTAAATACTTTGCATGATTACTTTATAACTTTGGTACAATAAATATATGGGTCAAATATACCATGGTGCTTTGAATATTGTATGTCTTTTTGTTTTGCAATTAATAAATAAGAAGAAGACCAAGATTGACTGAGCTTGAGCGCCTATAGGGGCTATGATACCATGAGAGGGGAAAGGTGAGGAGGTCTAAAAGGGGGTTTATGACTAAATCATATACTTATGCTACCTTGAACCCTCACCCAATTTCAATTTTAAATTTCAAAACAAAAATGAGTTAAGAGGAGTGGAGGAAATCAACTGCTTAATCTAAGCCACAACTCCTAAATTTTAGCAAATTATCTCACGTACATTCTTGGAACTAGGAAGAGAAGTAGAGTTTGAACTCTCTATCCATTAGGCATGAGAAAAATTCGAATGGGGAGAGGAAGTTTGTTAGAAAAAGTTATAGAGAAGATTTTGGAGAGGTTAGACATAGGAGGAAGAGAGCCAAACCCATGATAGACCAAACAACCATGAATGGAAGCTTGTAGACTTGAAAAGAATCCAAGAAAAACATGGAAAACTATGCTAAAAGTTGAGACACAATATGGACTTTCTATGCACACATTGAATAACAGGAGAGTGAGTAATTTGTGAGGTACTAAAAAACATAGAAGGAAATGCTCTTTGTGTTGTGTGGGGCATGCATGTAGGTGCCATGGGACTGTTATGTCATCAATAAATTTGTAGAGGAAAACATTGATTATAGTCCAAATTTCAGAGCTAACTATCCCTGCTTCGACCTGGTGGTATCACAGCCCGTGTAGCGGGTGACATCCACTGTTGATTTTCCTCAGTTGGGTGGAAACAAATCGCTCAATTGGTTGTTGGTCTGCAAATTTAGAACATATAAGTTTATTATTGCTTACATATTTGGATTTTATAACTAAATAGTTGTGGAAATTCTGATTATTGGTTAAATAAGATGAATATGTTTGATATCTTATGCTCTGGTTATCATTCCAACTCTTGGGTTCATATGGTAAATTACAGTGTCATATTTATTATCAATAAGATTTGGGAATTTCATGAGGCTTCCTGCTCTATATGCGTCAAGGTATTGTATTGTTGAAATGCAATTATGTGGGGAATTCCATTATTAAAATGTGAATTTGTATCTTTTTATGCATAACGGAACTACATACTTATCATATTTTACTACAACTCAGTGTGAGACAACGAGAATCCACTATGGTGGGAGAATAAATAAATTGCACAACGAATTGTAAACACTCTTTGAGATGCAAACATGGAATGTATGTGTCTTTCGATCCTTAAGTAATTAATTGTGTTTGTACCTTGGCTCGTTTTTAGACTAGTGTTTGAATTTTGTGTATCTTATCACAATGTACTGGTATTTCTAGTGGATAAGCTACATGTGCCCTTGTGTGTGTTTTTTCATATCTTTTCAATCAATGAAATATCCTTGGAATTGGCAATGAACCTCATAAATTATCTTAGCCTTTACTCGAGTTGAATACCTTAGTGTAGTTATGTGACCTCTTAGAAGAATCTTTTATTCCTATTTGTAGATATTGTACATTTTTTATGATATTAGTTGTTCAAGATTAGGGTATGATACTAAAATATTGATTTATTGTAGATTTGAGGTCTAGCAAATATTCTTTGATTTTTTTTACAAGTCGAGATAACTCTATCGAGAATCGTTTATTCCTATTTATGGATCTTGTACATTTCTATGATATTAGTTGTTCAATATTAGGGTATGAAACTAAAAGATTGATTTATCGTAGATTTGAGGTCTAGCAAATATTCTTTGATTTTTTTTACAAGTAAAGGTAACTAGGAACTATATAGACCGTTGGAAGGGGTGTGTTTCCAAATCATTTGGAAAATGTTGTTTTGACAAAGGAGGGACCGTTGGAAGGGGTGTGTTTCCAAATCATTTGGAAAATGTTGTTTTGACAAAGGAGGGTGTTTTCTTGTTGATATTGTATTGTGGTTCAACCAACTATGGGAAGAAGAAATGTGTTTTTTCATGGCAGGCCGATTTTGGAATTGTAAGGATTCACTACTATTATTTTATTCTCTAATGTATGATCACCATAATGTATGAAAAGACATTAATGTTCATTTAATGTGATGGTTGCGTTTGAGATTTTTAAAATTTCGTTGGTAGTGTGGGCTTAACTAACTGGTCAAGTTGAGGTGACAATATTCACCCACCAAGTTAAATTCCTCCCAAAGGTGTGGCATGATTTGTCTTGTCATTGAGGCAAGTTTTCCAAGGCCAGTGCAAATAGACTGGGCGTGGTGATGGAAAAAGATCCTATTTCTTGAGGTTTCCAGCTCATTTGTTAATTGAGGATTGACTGGCTTGTTGCAGTTGTATACATTTATACAACGTGAGCAGTTGGAAGAACTGATTAATAGAAAGCTGCAATTGAAAATTTTGAGAAGCAGAAGAGTTAGGAGTCTCTACGTACAATGGAAAAATCCACCCGAACCTCAATATGAACTATTGAAAAAAAAATGGACAGTGGGTGTGCACTGTGAATATCATAATAATGGGGGAAAATGGTACATTCAAAACTAAAATAATAATTTTACGAGGATTCCATGAGTTTGCGCACACCCAGAGGTGCTTCACTGCAATCAGAAACTTACTAGAAGTAGTAGGATACTTGGGTGATAAAGAAAAGAAACGAATCTTGTAGCCAATCTTCACACTTTTATGACATTATTAGCTTTCACACATCTCCAATAATGTGACTTGGGTTTGAAGCCTTTATTTTCCATATGCAGATGGAAATATTAAAGAACTTATCTTGGGTTTGGATATTTATATGTCATAGGTAGATGGCAGTATTATAGAACCTATCTACCTATTTTGAATCATGTTGAAAACTTTGAGATTGTGCCAGTGCATAGGAATGGTGTTTAAGAGAGGTTGTTATGCTCTAAAAGATTTATTACACCCAAAACAAGAGATGTAAAACATTAAATAAATGTGGTTACTTAGTTTCAATTTCATTTGAAGGCTAGTTGGATTGAGTTTGATTCTGGATAAATAAATAATTTTTCTTCGTGCGAATGATGTGAAGCATATCTTTTTCAGATAATTTTATAGTGAGTTTACAAATGGTATCAGAGCGAGGTTACAACACTCAGGGTTGTATGGGCTCAAGGGAATATGTTTAAGGCCAACGAGTTACACACAGAAATGCTACAAAGAGACATTGCACCTATTTTTGTCACTTATAGAGCAATCCTTACCTATAAAATCATGTCCAAGCTAAACTTAGCAATGCGCCACGTGATGAAAATGATGAGATGAAAAATCTCATTACAGTCTCCACGTGGAGAAATATCTATGTGAAAATGGGATAACAAGAAGTAATTATGAGGCACTGCTATATGATTCAGATTTTATTTCATCTGATCAACTACTAAGAATTATGATCTAGAGACAGAGGATGAGTTATAAATATCTCAGGAAGAGTTGTGAATTACATTATTTAATGGGCCAAATGCATCAGAAAAGGAAAGGGAATTCTACAGAGTTGTGATTTACACTATTTAATAGAACAAATGCATCAGAAAAGGAAAGGGAATTCTACACCTTCTCTCTGCTTCATAATACAATGGAAGATCCCTTAATTTATCAGCAAAATTTCTGCAATGCCCAACATTCTGAATCTTTAATTCTCTAAAGACTAATGAAAATGAGTGAAACCTTGACTTCTGTTGTTGACTAACTAGTAATTATGATCCGGATGAATATCCTTGCATTTTTGTGCAAAAGAATTATGTAGATTATCTACATATTTGGGCATGGGGAGAGGTATGCTTCAAAAGACATAAAATGTGCCTATGTGTGTAGTCTTTTCATTATATCAATCACAAGTAAATTGTAGTCTTTTCATTATATCAATCACAAGTGAATTTTAGCCTCATTAGTATTTCTTTGAGGATCCCTTCTCTCAAGAAACTAAAAAACTTGTAAGTGAATTTATCATTCACTATGTAAAAGTTTTTTCTTTTCTATAACTATCCAACTGAACCTTGATGCCAACACAACTCTAGGGAATGTTGCAAATCTATCTTCTTGGGGTGAAGATATAGTAATTGCAAGTTGTACAATATGGTATAGAACAAATAAGAAACCATATGGAAAGTGCTCTAGTTTTTTACACTCTGTAATTACATGATGATTTGGTCACTTATGATCATAGCTAGTAAAATTTAGTGCCGTAAATTTTAATTTCCTCTGATACCTAAAAAAAATGAATTGTCTTGCATTGCTATCAATATTTATAGAATTAGTTACACCAGTGGAAAAATAAAATTCAAAGCTCAAAGGATTGGAAGCATTTCTATGAGTACACTCAACGTTTAATTTGAGCACCGTTCCTAAGGTGTAGGGTGGTAAGACTTAGTAGTAAAGATGTCAGATTCTTGAATGTGTATCCTTAATTCTCCTGTTGTAAAGGTTTCTCGTTGGTGGAACCCTTTGTTGATTTGTAGATGTCCTCATTCTGCCAACTATGGAACAATCGTCATTTTTTTTTACCTTTGTTCCATCTCTCCCATAATATGCATTACTGGTCAACTCATTTAGAAGGGTATCATCTAGCTCAGTTAATCAACAAGAGATTTATGAACCTTTCTCATCATCCAAGAGATAATGAAAAATATTAGTGCATAAACTACTTGAAAAAAAAATTGTTGCAAGAATCCACTCAACTTTCAATATGGTAAAATAAATGAAAAGCATGATGGTGTTTCCAGTGGTATTGTTCTTAATTTATATTGATGTAGCACTGTGAATGCGTATTCACCTAAATTTGGCAATGTTTTAGAACTCTGAACTTCGATTTTCAAACCATATCAGCAGTCAATGCCTATGAGGTTGTAAGAAAATAAACCTGAGCAATTTGTTCGTGGAGCATATACTTCAGGTAACATGTCTGATCGAGGTTTACATGGTAAGGTCAGTTCTAGATGGTGATTTAGCATACCTCTCTATTCTAACATATATTACCACATTGAATTTTTGTAGTTTGACATTTTGAATTGATTAAAACTGATTATGGTGGAAGATAAAGCCACTATATGTTCTCATTATGATGAAGAAAATAGATGATCATTTTTGCATACAGGACCTAAGGATTTGTCAAATATTTCAATGGGAAAGGAAAAATATGACATTGGGGAAATGCCAAATAGTAAACCCAAACCAATCACCAAAAAGGGATCCACACATTTGTTGCTGAGTATTAGAACAACTCTCATGAAGAACTCAATGTTGGTGAGACTCATATTTCCTTTATAATAAAAAGCAATCAGTTACAAAAAGGTGTTTTGGTTCCTCCAGTTTGTGATGTTAGTTTTGATACTTTGATTAATATAGAAAAAATCTTGAAATAAACTTTAGGAAGCAATAGATCACTATGATTTTGATAGACATCCATCCATGGGAATTATCCTACAGCTTATAGAGCATTGTCAAGATAAATTTGGTGCAAAGATGTCCAATGGAGGAATGCTTGAATAGATGAAATCTCTTTATTCAATATTGGATAATGTTGTTACTATTATTAATGTATGCTTTTTTATAGAAAAAATTATCACTAAAACCCTAAAGGTTTTTACTCCTTTTTGCCTCCAATTGGTTTTGGCCATATTTACAGGTTATTTTGAAGGACCTTGACCATTATGGTGGAAGAACCTTTCACTACATGCTTAGAGATATATGCATAACTATACTTGAGTGGAGCCTACCAGCTTCCCCATATATGTTTGTTTCTTCTAGTTTTGTTAATCACTTAATATCAGTGGTAGCTCATGATTCAAAGTTAATTTTAAGGGCTAATATAGGAATTATAAGGATTTACTTGCAAACATGGAAAGATTAAGTAAGTCTTGACAGGTGCACTACCACTCTTTATCTCATGACCGGTGGAAAAATTCCAGATACTAATAATAAATCAATAGGCATTAAAAGGTATGTTGCATTGCAAATTTTAGGGGCTATAGTAGCTTCCGAGATAATCATCTGGTGATTTTACAGTATTTGAAGATGATCTCTATAAATCCTTTTTTTTTTAATGTAAGCTACAAAATGAATAATGTATATGAGGAGGAAACATAACTACTTGGAAAAATATTCAAATATATAGAAGAAGGCAAGTTGAACATAAATGAGCAGATAGAGATTCTGGGAAGTTGCATCTTTCCCTATTTCTGAGGGGTATGCTTCCATGGTTCTATATTTTTTTGGCATGAACACATGGTGTATTTAGGATCACACACTAGATATTATCCTAGAGAGACTAAGTTCTATTCCAAATATTTATAGCATGGCTGCTCCATTTTTATGCAAATATGGATATAATCCTTGTTGTGCATTCATGAAATTTGTATGTTATGTTCAATATGATTTATGGGTTGTTGTAAATGTTGGAATGAAAGGATTATGTGCATGTCTAATTACAGTTGTTTGGTTGATTGAAAGTTTATATTGTAGATAAGATTGTCTTGGATATGACAATGAGTGTATGTCCATAATGAAGAGTGTAAGTCTATAATGAAGACTGTGTGTTACCACGTGCAAGAACCAAACATTATGAGAATAATATCATACTTGTGAAATTTTATTTATGTATGAAACATGTTTGAAACAAAAGATTTATGATTGAAATTATTAATGATGATATCTCGTGGTAAATGTATATATATGATACAGGTGAGATGAGGAATCTATCTGGAAAGGACATATGATAGATGTTGAATATGAAAATCATAGAAAGAATTCCAATGTATTTTGAAACCCCATGATATGCTATGATCACCATTGAGATGTGCTATGCTATGTTAGAACAATCCATGGGACGCCTTGGTTGTAAAACTCTATAAGTCTCGATACTTTTCCGTTACGAGGAAGCCTTGGAAAATGATAGATCCTGAGGGATTGTGTAAGAGAGAAGGGGATTCCTGAGCCTAGAGGGTGAGTGACTGCACAGAAGATAAGGCTTGAATGAATAACACACTACCTAGGATCATGAGTGCATTGGGTGTGCCTAATAAAGCAATGAGTTGGGTTCTATTCGTGGCAACCATATGGATAATATACATATTCATATAGATAAGTATTGGCGTTTATCTTATGGTATGAATATATATGATTTAGTTATTAACTTAATATTGACAAATTGGAATTCATGTTGATGAAATACTTAATGATTATAAATGGTTATGTTATGCATGCTTACATTGATGACTGATGAAGACATATGATGGAATGCTAAAGTTTGAAGGTGTACCAAGACAATGAAGAACATGACATTGCATGTATAGCTGAAGAATGATGACATGACACTACTACAATAAAGAACATTGGGGATGGTGTTATTCCAAGGGGGAGGGGATGTAATATCCCAATTTTTACTCTTGGAATTATTTGTAAATAAATACTTAAATACTTTGCATGATTAATTTGTAACTCCAGTACACTAACTCCATGGGTCAAATATACCATGGTACTATGAATATTGTACGTANACCCAATTTCAATTTTAAATTTCAAAACAAAAATGAGTTAAGAGGAGTGGAGGAAACCAACTCCTCAATCTAAGCCACAACTCCTAAATTTTAGCAAATTGTCTCCCCTACATTCTTGGAACTCGGAGGAGAAGTTGAGTTTGAACTCTTTATTCATTAAACATGAGGAAAATTTGAATGGGGAGAGGAAGGTTTTAGAAAAAGTGATAGAGAAGAGCATGGATGATTTTAGGGGCTAAATTTCGCTCATGGGCTAATTTTCCATGGTTTTCCAAAAATGAGATTCGCTATTTTAAAAATGATTCGCCCAAATTCTATAGGATTTAATTATTTTACCTTAAAAATCGCCAAAATTTTATAAAAACTATATAAAATCCTTAGAAATTTGAATATTTTTACAAAAATATCGCCAAACATTTATAGTTGGCATATGAAGGATTAGTAAGATTCGCCAAGGTTTCTAAATTTTAAAATAAATTTCCATCCTTAAAATCATCCCTGGAGAAGAGTTTGGAGAGGTTAGACATTGGAGGAAGAGAGACAAACCCATGATAGACCAACCAATCATGAATGGAATCTTATAGAATTGAGAAGAAGCCAAGAAAAACATTGAAAACTCTACTAAAATTTGAAACACAATCTGGACCTTCTATGCACACACTAAATAGCACGAGAGTGATTAATTTCTAAGGTACTGAATGTAATGTCCCCAAGGCCGAGCCCAGTGATAAATCTTGGTTATGAAATGAATTGTAAATATGTTTTATAGGCTAGTGAGCCAAGTTTATATAAGTTGGTGGGCTTATGTGATTGTTAGGCCAGAGAGCCTAAGGGTTCAAGGTCAAGGGCCTGATTTTGTACATGTATCAATGCAGAACATTAATAAAATATAAACACCGCCGCGTGCAGACCGACCACGATGAATGAGTGATGGGGGACTAAGCTTCCACAGAGTGGGCAAGGGATTAGGGGCTAGAAGGTGGGAAGAGGATCTAAGTGTTGAGCCTAGGGGGCTAAGCCTAAAGGCTTAAGTCCTTGGGGGAATGATATTTTAATATTATTCCAAAAAGACATGTGAATAATATGTTTTTATCCTAAGTTCTTTTGGAAGGATATGTGACTTCCAAATGGTGGGAGGAATGCACGCTGATGGAAGCATGCAAATTCACGGGTGATAAGTGTCAACCCAAGCCTATGCAAATAAAACGGCCGAGATGAGCCGTGGTTCGGGGTTCCACCTCCATTCTACCTGACCGTCTGAACGTGAACGGTCTGACCTCTGCAAGAATACCTTGGTGCAACCCTGAAGGCCGGAAAGCCTGTGTTGATTTCGGATATCGCCGGTACAACCTCTGTCTGAACAGTTGGAGCCTGTGCGTGGGATCTTTGTACACCTTGTGCAATTCCGAAACCAAAACCATGTGTCTATTCCGTGATTGCTGAGCCTGTTTGGGAAGCCCGTGTCTGTTTTCCCAGTTGGTTGTTGTGGCCACGCAGTGCTGGAATGCGCGTGGTTTACTGGCCAGTGTAAGTCCGTGTTGAGCCTGTGTGTAACCTCTCTCCAGGTGAGGGAGGTGATTGTTGTTGGAAGAGGCAGGTTGTCAGGCCTGTGAGCAACTCTTTCCAGGTGAGAGAGTTTGTTGGGAAGTGGTTTCTTCCAGAGAGTGTCTAGCACCAGCTTTGGGCTCTGAGACTTCCTGATCTGGCCTTTTGCTGAAACCCAAGGCAAGGTAGGTTAGCAACCGAAGGACTGTCTAGGTGACAGAGAAGGTGTATATTCCTGGGGTGGAGCAGGCATGTAAGGAAAGAGAGTTCGGGAGTAGTGGGCGTAAGATGGCATCCTGGGAAGAATCCTTCTAGTCATTCTGTGTTGTTTTTCCCTGTAACTTCAGCCTAGCCTAGGATTCCTTGTCTTGGGGTGGAGCTTAGTCCCAGCTCGGGGGTGACCCACTGTTGATCTTGATGAGTAGCGTGGTCTAAGGCTGGGAGGTTCGTGGAAGGCTTGCATGTGGTTGGTGGAATTACCACCATCTTAAAGATAAGTACAAGAAGATGTTTTAATTATGTTTCTGCATGTTTGTGTATTTATATTTATCATGTATTCTATTGTGCATACGAATTAATGTTAAATCCATTGATTATTTATAATAGCAGTAATTTTTATATTTACTCTGAGTTTAAATGTGTTTCATTTGCTTAAATGCATGTCTTATATATAGAATTAAGTATGAGATTGTTGTTCTCCAAAGTAGCGCCTGCCCAGCCCGGAATGGGGCGTTACAGTTTGGTATTAGAGCGTTACAGTATGAAAGAGTGTTACAGTTTGGTATCAGAGCCAAGGTTTCGACGCTGAGGGGAGCGTTACAGTTTGGTATCAAAGCAAGGTTTCGACGCTGAGGGGAGCGTTACAGTTTGGTATCAGAGCATTACAGTATGAAAGAGTGTTACAATTTGGTATTAGAGCCAAGGTTTCGATGCTAAGCCTATATGGGCCAGTTGAGTGGTCTTTGGACTGAGGATTTGAAGAGAAATTGTGTCTGGAGGACCAATTTTAGACCTTTGAATGCTCCTGAGTGTCAAGGAGTTGCTTGACCATGTTACCAAGCTCAGGAGGTGTAGCGATGTTATGAAACCGCAGCCGGGGTGGCATCTGGCCACAGGGAGAGAGGACCCCACACCAAAAGTGTTGGAGCCTTAGGATCTGTTCGGGAGGGAAGGCGAACCCTCATGACCGTCAGACCTGGAAAACGTGCGCAGATTTTAAAAACCCTTTGGAATTGCATAGGAACGTGAAAATCGCGATACGTGAAATTCCGAAACGATCTACACCGTAGATCGTAAGTGACTGTCGGATCAAGTGAAAGAATAGACCGTAATTTCGAAATTTCGGCAAATGGAAGCTCGAGATGTGTGGATGCACGAACTCCCCATGCCGAAACCCCGAAATGTCGAAAAGATCTACGCCGTAGATTGGAGAGAAGTCTAACCGTGGGATTGCCTTGGAATGGACGTGGACACATGGGTGTGCACCACGTGCCAGTGAGTCGAGAAGACAAGCGAGAATGGTGGGACCCTATGACTTCGAAAAAGGTGACGTGAACCTTCTTGAACGTGCCATGCGCCACCGTGATTAAGGGCGACAGCTGTACTGTGGGCCCGGAGAGTAAAGTAAATCAGAATTTCAGAATTCGGGAGTTGGAGTGACAAGGGGTTGAGAGTCTCATGGACCGAGACCCCGAAGCCAGAAGTCCCGAAAGCGAGTGTGAAATCCTCATGGACCAAAACCCTGAAACCCGAAGTCTCGAAGTCCCAAAATTTGCAGAGCCGTCAAAGCTCAGAAAACTTTGTGAAGTCAAAACGTTTTCTCATTCATGTTGGTTTATGAATATTGTGATTTTGTTAAAGGATAAGGCCTGACAAACTCTGGTTGACTGCACGTTGTGTGTGCAGAGTTCAACGGGTGTTAGGACAGCCGAGTATACAAATGGAAGAGGTACAAATTGCCTCCGAAACAGAGGACGAAAGGGTAGGAAGGGATGTTAACTTGGGAATCGAAGGATCAAACTCTAATGGGCACGGAAGAGAATTGGATAAGGAAGAACATATAATGAAAATCATTGAAGGATTGCAGAGAGATGCCCAGGCTCGCCGAGCTGATAGCCGAAAACTCATGAAAGTCAGGGATTGGCAGGGAGAATTCAACTTAAAAATGTTGAAGAGCCTGGAAAGAATAGAAAGGAAATTGGAGAAGGGGAGTGACTCAAGCAAGATTGAGAGTCGCAGGACCCCTGAGAGGAAAAGAAGATCAAGAAGTGTCAGAACCCCTGAGAGGAGAAGAAGATCGAGGAGTGGTAGCAGACATCATCGTCGCTCTCCAAAGCATTCCAGTAGGGAAGCACGCAGTAGTTCAATCCCATTCCCTACCAGAAAACACCAAAGATTTGGAGTGGACAAATTGAAGGGAGAGATGAACAAGATCAAGCCTCCAACGTTCAATGGAGAACATAAGAAGGAGGAAGATGTTGAAACCTGGTTGCTTGGCACGAGGAAATATTTCCAACTGTAGAATTATTTCGCTCATGGAGAAGGAAGAATTGCGATGTATCAATTGAAAGGAAAAGCATCCATGTGGTGGGATCAGTTTGTGCAGGTGCAGCACATCAGAGAGAAAGACGCCACTTGGAAGGAGTTCGAGGGGTATTTCGAGAAGAAATACCTGACTAAAAGATACTATGACAGAAAGATGAAGGAGTTCTTCGAACTCAAGATAGGTAGCATGACCATTGATGAATATGAATGAAGGTTTTTGGAGTTACTGAAGTATGTTCCATTCATCAATGATGAGGCTGTCAAGATTCAGAGATATCTGAGTGGACTGCCACCTTCCATTAGTGACAAGATCCAGTATGATGATCCCAAGACGATGGAAGAAACAATAAGAAGGGAAAAATGCTTGTATGAACAACAAAGAGAAAGGCCTACTTTTCGGAAGGCTTGTGATGATCATAAGAAGTTCAGGAAGGAGCAGAGGCAGAAGGGAAACAAGCCTCCCTTTTTCAGAAATAGTCCTCAGGGACAGCCATCTTTTAGAGAGCCCAGGAAGGCTGAAGTGGGTGAACAAATGCCTAGACCGCCACCTATGGAGTGTTGGGGCTGTAAAGGAAACCATAGGTACCGAGACTGCCCCCATAGAAAAGATAAAGCGAGAACTGTCCACAATGTTCAGCAAGCTGAAACAGTGGAGGATATGGGCAGCAGAATGCCAAGGATCTACGCAGCCCTGGACAACAAGCAAGTAGAATTTCAATCGCACATGATCGAAGTGGAAGGTATGATTAACAACCGACCATTTATTATTTTAATCGATTCAGGGGCTAGCCATAGTTATGTAGATCCTAGGGTGGTGGAAAGTTTTCATTTATCAAGAAGCAAACATGAAAAGTCTTGGTTAGTGCAGTTGGCTACAGGAACCAAGAGGAAAGTCACTGAGTTGGTGAAGTCCTATCCTGTGGACATGAAAGGACTGAGCATGAAGGCTGAATTGAATATTCTGCCTCTAGGATCCTATGACTGTTTAATTGGAATGGACTGGTTGGACCAGCACCATGCCCTCCTAGACTGTCGTAACAAGAGATTTACATGCCTGGATGAGGAGGGGAATCAGAAAACAGTCCAAGGGATTCCTAGAGCTGTGGTTGTTAGAGAAATCTCAGCCATGCAGCTGAAGAAGTGCTATAGAAAAGGCTGTCAATTATTTGCAGCCTGTGTGGAGGAAGCATCCAGAGATGAAGTCTCAGGGATTGGAGACCATGAGGTACTCACAGAGTTCAAGGACGTATTTTAGGAGGTACTTGGACTATCTCCGAAGAGAGACATCGATTTTTCTATAAATTTGATGCCTGGAGCAGCTCCAGTTTCGAAAGCTCCTTATAGAATGAGTACGCCAGAGATGAAAGAGTTGCAATTGCAGCTTGAAGAGATTCTAAAGAAGGGGTACATTCGCCCCAGCATGTCACCTTGGGGTGCCCCGGTCCTGTTCGTGAAGAAGAAGGATGGGACGTTGAGACTGTGCATTGATTTCCGACAGTTGAACAAGGTAATTGTCAAGAACAAGTATCCTCTGCCGAGGATCGATGATCTTTTCGATCAGTTGAAGGGTGCGAAAATATTTTCGAAGATAGATCTTAGATCAAGATATCACCAGGTAAGAATAAAGGATGAGGACATCAGCAAGACTGCCTTTAGAACAAGGTACGGTCATTACGAGTTCACAGTGGTGCTGTTTGGACTATCAAACACACCTGTTGTTTTTATGTGCTTGATGAATGGTGTATTCAGGGACTATTTAGACAAGTTTGTCATAGTCTTCCTGGATGACATATTGGTGTATTCCAAGTCAGAGGAAGAGCATGAACAACACCTGAGACTAGTGCTGCAAGTGTTG
Organism: Picea engelmannii; assembly: GCA_009831015.1. Taxonomy (NCBI): domain Eukaryota; kingdom Viridiplantae; phylum Streptophyta; class Pinopsida; order Pinales; family Pinaceae; genus Picea; species Picea engelmannii. The sequence continues at coordinate 929,220 of ML778944.1, forward strand.
AGAGGACACCAATTGTATGCCAAATTGAGCAAATGCTCATTTTACCAAAGGCAGATCCATTACTTGGGGCATATTATTTCAGAAGAAGGGATCGTTGTGGATCCTAAGAAGGTTGAGGCCATTCAAGAATGGTCAATGCCAAGGAATGTGGCAGAAGTTATATCCTTTATGGGTCTAGCGGGCTATTACAGAAGATTTATAGCAGGGTTTTCAAAGTTAGCTCATCTTATCACTTCCTTGCAAAGGAAGGAGAAAAAGTTCCAGTGGACTGAAGAGTGTGAGAATAGTTTCCAACGATTGAAGTAGTTGTTAACCAGCGCTCCCATCTTGAGGATTGCAGATCCAAATATGGATTTCGTGGTGTGCACAGATGCATGTAAGGAAGGGTTGGGAGGAGTTCTCAACCAAGATGGATTTGTAATCTGTTATGAGTCCAGGAAGATGAAAGAGCATGAAAAGAATTATGCCACTCACGATTTGGAGCTGACAGCAATTGTCAACGCTCTGAGGAAATGGATACATTACCTCAAGGAAAGGAGATTCGAATTGAGAACAGACCACAATGGTCTGAAATATTTATTTGATCAACCGACTTTAAACGCTAGACAAAGTAGGTGGCTGGAATTTCTGTGCGAATACGACTTTGATATCAAGCATATCAAAGGGAAGGAAAACAAGGTGGCTGATGCACTCAACAGAAAAGTGCATGACTTACATGCTACAACCATTAGCATGTACAGGACTGATATTAAGGATAGAATTTTGGAAGCTGCAAATGCAGATTTGCAGTACAGAGATTTGGTAGTAAAGCTACAACAGAGTGAAAGGCCACACAAAAGGGAAAGTTACACCTTGGAAGCTGATGGATTACTTATGTATAACGACAGAGTGTATATACCCAATGTCCAAGAATTGAAACTTGCGATTCTAAAAGAAATGCATAACGTGACTTATGCTGGACACCCTGGATATCAGAAGACCGTGGAAGCAGTCAAAAGCCATTACTTTTGGCCGGGTATGAAGAGGGAGATCGTTGAATACATCGCCAGATGTATGGAGTGCCAGAAAGTTAAGGCTGAGCATAGGCACCCAGCAGGGTTGCTGCAACCTTTGCCCATTCCTGAGTGGAAGTGGGAAGTGGTGACCATGGATTTTATTACAGGATTGCCCAGAACAAGCAAGCAGTATGATTTGATCATGGTTGCGGTGGACAAGATTACAAAAGCTGCCCATTTTATCCCACTAAAAGCCACTCACAAGGTAGCAGATGTTGATGATATCTTCTTAAAAGAAGTGGCACGCTTGCACAGGATTCCTAAAACGATTGTGTCTGATAGGGACTCGAAATTCACCTCGAATTTCTGGAAATGATTGTTCAAAGGATTCAGAACGAATCTGAATTTTAGTACAGCATATCATCCCAAGTCTGATGGATAGACAGAGAGGGTGAATAGAGTAATAGAGGACATGCTGAGAATGTACATGATGGACAAACCATCAAGATGGGAAGACTACCTGCATTTGGTAGAATTCGCCTACAATAATGGGTATCATGCATCGTTGAAGATGAGCCCATTTGAAGCACTTTATGGAAGAAAGTGCAACACTCCCGTGAGCTGAGATAATCCAGCTGACAGAGCAATAGTTGGGCTAGAGTTGCTCAAGGAGATGGAGGACCAAATGATAAAAATTAAACAAAATTTGAAAGCTGCCCAGGACAGGCAGAAAAGTTATGCTGATAAGAACAGAAACCACCGAGAATTCAAAGTGGGTGATCATGTTTTCCTGGAAGTGAAAACTAACAGGAGTTCCCTGAAGCTGAGAAGTTCCTCCAAGTTGGCAGCAAGATTTTGTGGGCCATTTGAAATCCTGGAAAGGATTGGGCCAGTTGCATACATGCTTGCATTACCTGCATCTATGACTGTACATAATGTGTTTCATGTTTCATTGCTTAAGAAATATATACCTGATGCTAATCATGTTATCGACTAGAATGTGATTCAAGTGGAACCAGAAGGTGTCCTGCAAGTGCATCTTGTGTGCATATTGGACAGGAAAATAAAACAGCTTCGGAATCGAGCTATAAAGATTGTAAAGGTCCAGTGGACCTGGTACGGTCCTGAGGACGCAACATGAGAGCATGAAGATGTTATACGAACATAGTACCTGCATCTTTTTGAAAATTTTGAAAATCTTGCAGATGTTGTGTAAAGTTGCACTGAGGACAGTGCAGAAATAAGGGGAGGGGGATTGTAATGTCCCCAAGGCCGAGCCCAGTGATAAATCTTGGTTATGAAATGAATTGTAAATATGTTTTATAGGCTGGTGAGCCAATTTTATATAAGCTGGTGGGCTTATGTGATTGTTAGGCTAGAGAGCCTAAGGGTTGAAGGCCAAGGGCTTGATTTTGTACATGTATCAATGCAGAACATTAATAAAATATAAACACCGTCGCGTGCAGACCGACTACGATGAATAAATGATGGGGGACTAAGCTTCCACAGAGTGGGCAAGGGATTAGGGGCTGGAAGGTGGGAAGAGGGGCTAAGTGTTGAGCCTAGGGGGCTAAGCCTAAAGGATTAAGTCCTTGGGGGAATAATATTTTAATATTATTCCAAAAAGACATGTAAATAATATGTTTTTATCCTAAGTTCTTTTGGAAGGATATGTGACTTCCAAATGGTGGGAGGAATGCACGCTGATGGAAGCATGCAGATTCACGGGTGACAAGTGTCAACCCAAGCCCATGCAAATAAAACGGTCAAGATGAGTCATGGTTCGAGGTTCTGCCTCCATTCTACCCGACCGTCTAAACGTGAACGGTCTGACCTCTGCAAGAATACCCTGGTGCAACCCTGAAGGCAGGAAAGCCTGTGTTGATTTCGGAGATAGCCAGTACAACCTCTGTATGAACAGTTGGAGCCTGTGCGTGGGATCTCTGTACACCTTGTGCAATTTCGAAACCAAAACTGTGAGTCTATTCCGTGATTGTTGAGCCTGTTTGGGAAGCCTGTGTCTGTTTTCCCAGTTGGTTGTTGTGGCCACGCAGTGCTGGACTGCACGTGGCTTACTGGCCAGTGTAAGTCCGTGTTGAGCTTGTGTGTAACCTCTCTCCAGGTGAGGGAGGTGATTGTTGTTAGAAGAGGCAGGTTGTCAGGCCTGTGAGCAACTCTTGCCAGGTGAGAGAGTTTGTTGGGAAGTGGTTTCTTCCAGAGAGTGTCCATCACCAGCTTCGGGCTTTGAGACTTCTTGATCCTACCTGTTGCTGAAACCCAAGGCAAGGGAGGTTAGCATCCGAATGACTGTCTAGGTGACAGAGAAGGTGTATACTCTTGGGGTGGAGCAGGCATGTGGGGAAAGAGAGTCCGGGAGTAGTGGGCGTAAGATGGCATCCTGGGAAGAATCCTTCCAGTCATTTTGTGTTGTTTTTCCCTGTAACCTTAGCCTAGCCTAGGATTCCTTGTCTTGGGGTGGAGCTTAGTCCTAGCTCGGGGGTGACCCACTGCTGAGCTTGATGAGCAGCGTGGTCTAAGGTTGGGAGGTTCATGGAAGGCCTGCATGTGGTTGGTGGAATTACCATTGTCTTAAAGATAAGTACCAGAAGATGTTTTAATTATGTTTTTGCATGTCTGTGTATTTATATTTATCATGTATTCTGTTGTGCATACAAATTAATGTTAAAGCCATTGATTATTTATAATAGCAGTAATTCTTATATTTACTCTGAGTTTAAATGTGTTTCATTTTCTTAAATGCATGCCTTATATATAGAATTAAGTATGAGGTTGTTGTTCCGCGAAATAGCGCCTGCCTGGCCTGGAATGGGGCGTTACAGTTTGGTATCAGAGCGTTACAGTATGAAAGAGTGTTATAGTTTGGTATCAGAGCCAAGGTTTCGATGCTGAGGGGAGCGTTACAGTATGAAAGAGTGTTACACTGAACATCAAATAAGGAAATGATCTTTGTGTTGTGTGGGGATGGTATGTGGGTGCCATGGTTTTGTTCTGTCATCAATAAATCTGCAGAGGAAAACATTGATTAGAGTCCAAATTTCAGAGCTAACTATCCCTGCTTCGCCCTGGTGGTATCAAAACCCAACTAGGGGTTGGTGTCCATTGTGGATTTGCCTATGGTTGGGTGGAATTATCTCGCTTAGTTGGTTGTTGGTTTTCAAATTTAGAACATATAAGTTTATTATTACTTACATATTTGGATTTTATAACTGAATAGTTGTGGAAATTATGGTTATTGGTTTAAAATATGTATATGTTTGTTGTCATATGCTCTGGTTATCATTCCAACACTTGGGTTCATATGGTAAATTACAGTGTCATCCTTATTATCAATAATATTTGAGAATTCCATGAGGATTCCTGCTCTATATGTGTCAAAGTATTGTATTATTGAAATTCATTTATGTGAGGAATTCCATTATTAAAACTTGATTTTGTATCTTTTTATGCATAACAAAACTACATGCTTATCATCTTTTACTACAACTCAGCGTGAGACAATGAGAATCCACTACAGTGGGAGAAGATATAAATTGCACAACGAATTGCAAACATTCTGTGGGATGCAAACCTGAAATGTTTGTGTCTTTCAATCCATGAGTAATTAATTATATTTGTACCCTGGCTCGTTTTTAGATTGGTGTTTGAATTTTGTGTATCTTATCACAATGTACTAGTATTTATATTGGATAAGCTACATGTGCCCTTGTGTTTTTTTTCATGGCTTTTCTGCCAATGAAATATCCTTGGAATTGGAAATGAACCTATCTGGAGAATATTTTATTCCTATTTGTTGATATTGTACATTTGTATGATATTAATTATTCAAGATTTGGGAATGAAACTAAAATATTGATTTATTGCAGATTTGACGTCTAATAAATATTCTTTGATTTTTTTACAAACTGAGGTAACTAGGAACTATATAGACCGTTGGAAGGGGTATGTTTCCAAATCATCTAGAAAATGTTTTCTTGACAAAGGATGGTGTTTTCTTTTTGATCTTGTATTGTGGTTCAACCAACTATGGGAAGAATAAATGTGTTTTTGTTCATAGCAGGTCGATTTTGGACTTGTAAGGATTCACTACTATTATTTTATTCTCTAATGTATGATCACCATAATATATACAAAAAATATTATTGTTAATTTAATGTGATGGTTACGTTTGAGCTTATTAAAATTTCATTGGTAGTGAGGGCCTAACTAACTGATCAAGTTGGGGTGGTAATATTCGCCCACCAAGTTCAATTCCTCCCAAAGGTGTGACATGCTTTGTATTGTCATTGAGGTAGGGTTTCCAATGCCAATACAAATAAACTCGACATGGTGATGGGAAAAGTTCCTATTTCCTAGGGTTTCCAACTCATTTGTTAATTGAGGATTGACTAGTTTGTTGCAGCAATATACATTTATACAATGTGAGCAGTTAGAAGCACTGATAAATTGCAAGATGCAATTGAAACTTTTGAGAAGCAGGAGAGCTAGGAGTCTCTACCTACAGTGGAAATATCCACCTAAACCTCAATATGAATTGTTAAAAAAAATTGGATAGTGGGTGTACACTGTGAATACCATAATAATGAAAAACAAATGGTACATTCAAAACTAAACTAATATTTTTACAAGGATTCCATGAGTTTTAGCACACCCAAATGTGCTTGATTGCTATCAGAAACTTACCAGCAGTAGTAGGTGTTGTACTATGTTTCCATTGATGTAAAAGGATTGATGTCAAAGGGTTGATGTCAAGTATTTTCATAGTGATGTGTTTGTATCATTGATTATTGGTTATATGGTTATTGATGTAATTTTTTTCGAAGGGTTGATGTCAAGTGGTGTCATGATGATGTGTTGATATTAAAGGGAGTTACATCATAGATTGCATGTCATGGTTGATAGGAAGAACCAAATGGATAAACTCCAAAGTTGTCCCCTTATGGTGAAATCCCTCACAGGAAGACGCTCCTGGATAAAGTTCTCAAAGTGGTCCCATTATGGTGAAAGCCCTCACGGGAAGATGCTTTGTGAAGTCCAAATGGTGAGGTGGTTGAGTAGCCTGGTAGTGTGGTTAGGGAACTCAATTTTGATTGAGGAATAATGTAATGAAGATTAGTGAATTTACAGGAGAAACTATTCCATATGGATAGTATATGTCATGTCATTTCCAGTGATATGTGGAACGTCACATAACTCTTCATGGTTATAGAGTTATGGCCATGTGAAATTGGAGAACATGCATGAGTTATCTAGAAGCCCCTAGAAGGTCAAAGAAGTAAAATTACTATAGAATCTCCTAGAATAATTTGACCAGTCAAAGTGGTTAGTCATGGGTTAAGTGGTTGCAACAAGAAACAAATTAAAAATAAATTAGTTTCAACTAGAAGTGGAGAGTTTACTATTTGTGGATAAAGTGGTTAAGTGGACAAAATGGCTAAGTGGACAAAGTGGTTAAGTGGATACTTCTAGAGGAAGCTACTTGAAGAGTATAAATAAGAGAGCAAGGGTCTCTCATTAGTATTCTATTGAGAATATTGAATATCTACAAGTGACTGAGGTAACCAAATGAGATCTAAGGTGAATTTCAGAGGTAAGGTGAAGTAAAGAAGACCGAAATTCAAGGGAGGATAAAGTTTTTTGATGATGTTTTCTAAGGTATGATATTTATAGGTCATATCACCATTTTCACAATAAATTTTTTTCTAGAATGATACAGATAGAAAAATCTAGATGATATTGCGACAACATATCCAAGTAATTGTGATAAAAATTTCAGTTTTTGGGTCGTTGTAGTTTGGGATTTACACTCTGTGGAAGATAGGGTTTGTGGCTAGTCCTGAAACTAGTCTAAAACATGTGTTATGGGTAAAAACGTCATAAATTATTCATAACAGATCCAAATTTAGTGTGACCAAATGAATTGGTTAGAGTGCAATCTGGAGTATGTTTTGTACCATTTTTATATCTATAGAGAAAATATTCTACCTATGGAATTCTCTACAAGTTCTCTCTCTAGAATAAGCCAAAATCCAAAAAGGTATACCATTTTTGTTATAACTCCTTTTCTAGAAGGTTCTAAGTAGTGAAACTTGGAGGATTTGTAGAGAAGACATTGAAGAATATTTTGTATAATGTTCATACCTTTATTAATTATAGGTACAAAGTTATTCTTGTTTCAAGTTAGGGTTGTTGACTAATCCAAAATTAGTCATGTGAGACTAAAGTAAAGTTTGATGAAAATTCTAGTCTCTTGTTGTTGAAGTTAAGGAACGTTTGCAGGTCTGTGATCACATACACCAAGTCTGTTACATGTATGTTTATATTCATGTTTTGATGGTTACATTTGGTCATGACATGGTACATGCTTGAGGATACATAACAGTGAGGTTTGGCACATGGTCTTGTCTAAGGGTTTATGGAGAGTATGGTGTATTTCTAGAGGTATCATGTTGGTTAACTTGGTGATAGTGTGCATATGGTTGAGAGTTGACTTGATGATTTATCTTTGTGATTAGATCATATTTGGATGATGAGATTGATGAGATAGGTTGAGGTGACATGTTGTTATGACAGGTTGTGTTGTGCACAGTTGTTGCACTTGTATTGGTATAGATTGTTGGCACAGTTTGACAGATTTCTTTCTATCTACAAGCTAGGTCTTGTACTTGAGGATTGGATTCCTCTTCTCAGTTGGTGTTGAGATCTGTAGGATGGGTCTTACATTGAGAGTTGGTGCTCTCTTTGAGTTGGTGCTCATTTCAGTTGGTGTTGATAAACCCCAATGATTGCAGTTCGTAATACAAAATAAACTTATACATATATCTAGTGTTCATTGTGTTCTTTATTGTGATGGTTAATAATTCTTTATTTTTAATATATGTCATTGAGATATGTTTACATGGAAGCAACTAAGTGTGAATAGAAGTAGTGAGTAATGATATTGTGAATGGTGATGGCTAACTAAAGTTTTGTAAGAAGTTGTAAAAAGAGACTCACACCGATTCACCCCCCCTCTTAGTGTGGTTGGTGTGTCCAACAATTGGTATCAGAGCATGCCTTCACTATAATCCTTACAAGATTGAAGGAGATCTGTGGACACACAAATGGATGAACATGTAGATGAAGTTCCATTCTTTTATGAGACATATTATTCGTCATGGAGAATAAATATGAAAGGGTACTTGAAGTCAAAAGGATCGGGTGTTTGGAACACATTTGTTGGCAGATCAATTCCCTCAAAGAATCATTCAAAAGGTGCAGCCCAAAATGAAGCAAAGAAGAACAATGCAGTAGCACTCAAGACCATTTTAAATGGACTCTCAGATTCTTTCAAAGAAAGCATAGGACCACATTCCTCCACCAAGGACCTATGGATGAAGTTAGAGAAGGTATATCAAGACAAAAGAAAAGACGTTGAAGACAATTCCATCAAGGACAATGAAGGTAAAGACTCTCCAAAATCCTCTAATTGCAATAATTATAAGTGTGATGATGTTGAATGTTTTCCTACAAATGAAGATGAATATCTAGAAGTAATTTGTGTAGAATCAGTTGACAGTTATCTTATAGTTAAAGAAGAAGAGTTGTCGTTGAAGCATGAAGATAAGGTTTTTTATTATTTAGAAAAAGAAGAACGTGATCATTATGATTTTAAGGATCTTGAAGATTACATCAAGGAAACCCTAGAAAAGTACGAAAGGATTACCATGACACTAAAACAAATGATCAAGAAACAAGAAGAAAGTGAAACTAAGCAAGGGACCCAATTAGAAGAAAAAGAAGAAGAGATCAAGAGACTAAATAATCAAATAATTAGTCAAGTAGAATAAAAGAAGAAGGTAGATGATGAGCTTAGAAAAAACCTTGAATTCAATGTCAATCTAAAGACCCAAATTGAAGAAGACAAAAGGATAGAGGAACTATTGAAGAATCAAGTAAATGAAAAGGAAGAGGCATGCCATAAGTTGGAATATGAAGTTGTTGATTTCAGAAAGAAAGTAGAGAATTCAAACACTCACATCAAGTTCATGAATAGTTCAACAATCTTGGATGAAATCCTAGATATCCAAAGAACTTCAAATGATAAATCAGATCTTGGATACAACAAGGAAGCTACTCACTTTGAAGCTATCACTTCTAAGAATCATGAGGTAAGTCATTCATTCTCAAAAAGTGGAAGCAAAGATGCAAATCAAGCACCTACACAAAGCAAGGAAACCTTCGGAAGAATAGAGAAAAGAAGACATCAGGAAGCCATATTTACACCCCAAAGCAAATTCAGAAAGACACCTTCAAGGTGCACACCAAAGCAAAGGTATGAAAATGCTTTTCATGGTCACTACTTCTCATGTAATGAATATATGTCACAAAGCTTTAGATTGTAGAAATTATGCAAGGAGAGATGTTGGAAGACACCATAACATCCTAATATGTTGGATATGTAATCAAGTGGGACACATTGTTGCTCATTGTCGCACCATGAGATGTTACAACTGCAGTGGGTTTGGCCACAAAACTCAGGATTGTTGGAATTCAAGGAGACAGTCAATGAGGAGTGTTTCATATAGCATGGAAAGAAGAGCACATGTAACTTGGAAGGAAGACAATGTTGAAAGGATGGAAGCTCAGAGTACAAGTACAGAGAAATCAGGAAACTCTTAGGAGTGGATGAAGAAGACCGAACAACCAGACATGAATGAATGAAGAAAGAATCTAGAAAGCTTCACTCTTTTTGAAGCATACATGGGCTCCTGTGGGAGAAGTCATGTACATATGCATACCTGTGGAAAAATCCTCAAGAAGATGAGTGTACATATGATTTACAACATGGTTTGATGGTATTACATTGTTTTGTAGGGTTTTACATGGTTTCTTGCAAGTTTTCATGATTATATACTTGCTTTGGTACATGATGTATGTGATGATACAATTGAGATTCTTGGTTGATATATTGTATGGTATTGGTGTACATGGGTGTTGTGCATGGTTGGCACACAGTATGGCACATAATGTACATGGTTGATGTTTTGTTCATGATTCTCTATTCATTGTTGAGATACATTTTTCTTCATGATGTATGGTATGGCATGAGTTTGATTCATGGATAGGTCCAAGGATCGTCATAAAAAGAACAGATCATTCTTGAGCAGTTGATCTATGTTCTGGTTAAGAAATAACATTTGTAGCAGAAGAAGATTATAGTGGTAGCATATTGTTCATCTTGCAGAGAAGATAGCGACAAACATACCCACAGGGGGAGTTATTCTTCTTCCCATGATTGGTTGTCGCAACATGATTCCAGGAGGAGAGATGACTGGAAGCCATGCCATCAACATTGCATTAGAGTGATATCCCTTGTCCAAAGGGGGATATATTATTCAAAGGAAGCTCAAAGGAATCCAGACAAGGGAGTAGTCCCAAGGAGAGTTCAAGCATGCGGATCAACCCCAAGGAGAGTTCAGGCATGGAGAGCAGCCCCAAGGAGAGAAATACCCTTTTCCATTGATGTCAAAGGGGGAGAGATAGTCACATTGATGTGGCAAGATTAACATTGATGAGGAGCGATAATCACAAAGGGAGCATGAGAATTTCCATGTCCAAGTGTTGCCATCAATGATTGGCGTTGACATCAATGTTGGTGTTGCCATCAATTCCAAAGGGGGATATTGTTGTACTATGTTGTCATTGATCTCAAAGGGTTGATATCAAGTATTTTCATAGTGATGTGTTTGTATCATTGATATATTGATTATTGGTTATATGGTCACTGGTGTAATTGTTGTCAAAGGGTTGATTTCAAGTGGTGTCATAATGATGTGTTGATATTAAAGTGAGTTATATCATTGATGTCATGCCATGGTTGATAGGAAGAACCAAATGGATAAACTTCAAAGTGGTCCCCTTATGGTGAAATCCCTCACGGGAAGACACTCTTAGATAAATTTCTCAAAGTGGTCCCCTTATGGTGAAATCCATCATGGGAAGATGCTTTGTGAAGTTCAAATGGTTAGGTGGTTGAGTAGCACAATAGTGTGGTTAGGGAACCCAAGTTTGATTAAGGAATAATGTAATGAATATCGGTGATTTTTCAGGAAAAACGATTCCATGTG
>ML778944.1:940441-959820 GCA_009831015.1 Picea engelmannii
TGAGCTTATATGATTAACTAAGCTTATGTAATCAAGGGTTATATATCCAACATTTTACCCCTAAACTATGTGAATCATATCTAATGTTTGAGTTGTATCTTGGAGCTGCCTCTTTTTAAGCTCATTGGATTATAACCATGAGGTACACCATGTAGTTAATATAAGGGGGATAAAATATATGAAGATGGGATTTTTAATATTTTTTTAAGTCTTACTTTTGGACTTTGGGATTAATTTTTATTGTGGTTTAATAAAGGATTTTAGGAAGAAGTAAAGGTGAAATGGAGGGGGCAAATATTGAAATTGTGCATTTCATTAGTCTTATAGGCGTGTTCTTGTTTAGAATGTGCAAGCCATTAGATCTAAGCATGCCAATAGAATGTATATCTTCACATCTTGACGTAATGATGTAATGTATGGGTTACTTGGGCCCTTCCCTATCTCTTGACAAGACAAACAACAATCGATAGATGAGATACATGTAGTAGGAGAAAATAGAGGAGTTCACCATTGATGTTTCCCACACCTTAACAGGGTGGGAACATGGTGGAAATATGTGCCTCACTCTCATAGAGGGTTGAAATTTTTTATATATATGCAAGATGTTATATCAAAAAGAGATCTACAATATGGTTTGAACACCCAAAGAACATGCCTTTCCACTTGTGAGTCTCCGACGCTTGACATTTGACCCCACTTCTTATAGTATTATAATGGAATGAGCATGTTGAAAGAGTATCCATGAGTTATTTAAAGAGAGGGACCCATTTCTAACATAGAGGGACACATGTCATAAATGCTCAATTGCATTTTCTAGCAAGGGAATCCCTTGAGAAAATGTGTAGTGCCTTTGATCTACACAAATCAATGACCCTTGTTCACTTCTCTAGAAATGGTCTATAGGCCATGAAGGACCTACTAAAGGGATATGCATGAAATATGACTGTTGGTCCATCCCAAGGAGGATGTTGATGAATAAGATGAGATAATATGATAATTTCAAACAAATCCCTGATTAGCTACAATATTGTTAGTTTTAAGGTGATTCCCCGCCATCTCATAAGCAACAAATTAAATCAGAAGGGTCATAAGACTATCAATATGAATACAACTAAGGGACAATGGGACCAACACACACATGAAAGAGATTCAAGGACAAGAAATGGAGTTTGGTTTTAATTAGAAGGAATGGAGTAGAATAAAGGAGAATCCCATTGTTATAGCACACATGTGTGAACAGGCTCCCATAAAAAGAAAATGACAACAAAATAACATTAATGCAAGTGATATTGAGAAAATTATGGCTACAAATTAGAGGGAGAGAGCATCGTAGAGAACATAGAGTTTTATTGCATAGTGTTTTGAACAAAGGACTTATGAATTTTATCACATGTCTATATTCTATAGTATTGTACTAATACCTTCTTTTGTTATTCATTTTCCTCATATTCCCTACATTTTTTAGGTGTAAAGATCATTATAATACCTGACGGAAATTAACAACACTATATAATGTACACCCCTATGTTGTTCATTTTGGTCTTGTGTTGTATAGAAGAATGAATAAAATCTACTATTAGAATAATTGAACTTATTCATCTATATTGTGTTCATGAATATTAGTTAGACAATAAATCTTTATATTAATATAAGGGATATTGTCCTTCCATTTAAGTTCATCAATGATTACTATGCTTCTTTCATTCGGTTGCACTATTGGACTCGTTGGTAGTAAATCCATGGTACGGTTTTTATTAATATGTGGATGAGTGATAATTCAATGTTAGCTTTCTTATGATTTTATAAATCGCCATGTTTATGTTATCATCTTTTGCACATCCATCTATAAGCATGTGTCATATATTGGGGGATAAAGGTACCGGATGGAAAGACTCTATGTAGTTGAAGCTTTGTTGTCAATAGCTATATGTTCTCTCTCAAACACTTCTATTCAAGTAACCATAATAATGTACTTATAAGCAATATCCCAAGATGAATATGAAAGATCCCCTTGGGCTAGAAAAGCACTAGGTCTAAAGACCACATAGTTTTTGCTGAGGTGATAGTGGGTGCTAAGCTCTTAAAGTAATAATGGTTGCTCCCTTTGGCTAGAAAAAATCTCTTCCTTGGACTAGAGAAGGGAGGTATTTTATGACCTTTGGTCAGTGCCCTCGGTCTTGTCCATGTTGTTATCACCATAACAATTTGTAGATAGGATCCAAGTCTCGAAAATTTAGCGAGGAGCTACATCAGGATGGAGGCGCAATAGTTTGGAGGAAAGGGTCACATATGGAGGAATGTGGATAAATCTAGCAGAGACGCGAATGTGATGGGGCCCGACAGACCGTATATCTCGAAACGGCCCAGATCAATGGCCATAACATATATCGGCGATGAAGTAGTGCGGAATATAATTGTTAGAGGGTGGGTTGGGGAAAATACCATGGTTTCATTCCGTGGACGCGTGGCGCCCTCAGAGGCATATCAGGGAGAAAAGCGGTCTACCCAAAACCATTTTTTCCAACCCCCGATATCGAAAGTTGATGAGACTCGGCGGACCGTAGATCACCTGCTAATTTGCATTAATTTTTCCCAATGCATCTTGTCCTTGTGTTATTTTTCCACTCAGATTTTCAAACTTTTTCACCAGCTTCGTCAAGCTCCCATCACCTAAATCCTTCACTCAACTGATCATCCAAAATAGTCATGTCCTCCATGAATCAAAAATTTGGCAAATATCCCTAACCTATACCTAGCCTTAATGCTTATCTAAATCCATTAGTTCCATCACTTCATTAATTTTTACCCTTATTTTCATATTCTCGTTGAAAAAAAAAAATATTCCTTTTATTAAGCACCATTATCCTATCCACAAAGTCATGTGTTAAGCCTCATATGCCCAAAGTCCTTCAAAAATAGAAAAAAAGAGTTTATTATTATTAATATAAATATTTTTATATTAAAATATTTATATTAATATTTAATCCAATATTTAATTTACGGAATCACGTCAAATCATGGGCACGAATCTCAATTTATAATGTGGAAAAGTCAAAGGTTGTATGGAGGGCACACATACATATCGAAAATTGAAGTAGCGAGGAGGTTAATTATGTGAAGGTGGGTCGGGGAATAAACAGGTGGTTTGGTGATTGGATATGTGTTTTTACATGGTTCATATCGAGGGTAAAAGTAGTTTGGATTAAACCACTTTAGCCCAAGCCCGAAATAATAAATGCAAAAATTTTTCATATGTTTTATGTGTGGCATTTTCCCAGGAGTGCATTTCAGTAATAATTATGGGATTTCCAATAAAAGAAATTCTTCCTTGCGGTGAAATTGTTTTACAGAGGTAAAATTCACATTTTACAAATCAAAGAGATTAATTTGTATTTGCATGAAAAAAGATTTAAATGGGAAGATGCACATGAACGAAGACTTGGATAATTCTTTATCCAAAGGTTTTAAGAAGTAAAAGAAGAAGATAAAAGGTATTTTACCAAGAAAAAACACAGAGTAAATGTTTTTTCACAGTGAATCGGTAAATTGGAAAAACATAACATTGTAAATGTTTTTCATGTGAAATTGTAACAGAAAAGGTTTTTTAACAGTGAAATGGTGAATTGGGAAAAACAAGACATGGTTTTAAATAACCACGGGCATGAATTAAATTATGGAAATTTAATTCTATGGGATAAAAAATATTTGGGAATTACTTTTATTTCAAATATATTATTCCCAAATGTTTAATGAGAATATGGATAAATGAAATTATAATTGAAAGAGTATGAGTGACATTTCAAAGAGAACGTGGCAGAGGAAGGAGCTGGAGCGTTAGAGAAATCTGCAGGGATCATGAAACGTTTTTTTTTTTCCTGAAAACCGTCATTTTTAATCATTGTAGAAGTTGTAACATTTCATTTTAGTTATTGTAACCGGTTGCACACTGAAGGAACTCGAATTGTATAAGTATTAGAGGTTCTGAGTGTATTAAGGGTGGGCAGAAGTGCAAGGGCACAAATTCTGGTTGTTCTGAACTAAATCGTAAATTTCTGGAGATGAATTGAATACATTTGCAGAAGCTTTTGAAGTCTCTATGAAACGATTCTAATGGTGGTGATATGATTTTTGTCTTCCCTCATTGTATGCATTTCCTATGATCTTTAATTATATTTACACTGTCTCCTCTTTGAATTGGATAGTTAAAAGCCCAAAATTCATCTCTTGATGCTCTCGGCCGAAGCAATTTAAATTGTGTGTGTTTCTTCTTAGCTAATTTAGAATTCATTTCCATAATTCTCTAATGCAGTTATTTGTTTTCTTTATCTTCCTACACTCTACTTAAATTCAAATATAACTCATATTCATTTCCTCATTTAGCCTTATCCTCTAGAGAGTTCTACCAACTGGTCATTGTTTTCATTCACTTTCAGAATTTTGACTCCATAGCCTTGTGTGTTTCTCCGCTTCATTGCCAACAACTTTATTAAAAACCCCCAAAACAAACCAAATCTAGCCACCGATTTCTAAAGAAATATCAAGTGACACGAGAGATCCCTCTCTGAGTTGAACATGTTAGTGCTTCAACTCTAAAGCTGGATGAAACAATTACCTCGGTCGTTTTTCTATTAGCCAGACAAAATTTACAGAGTGCTAACATTCTAGCGCCATTTTCGGGGACGAAATTGAAAATGTTTCCCTGGGAAAGAACGACATGGTTGAGTTCTAAGGTATGAGAGCAGCAGACACTTAAGAACATATTGGTTGTATTCCTTCTCTGGCGACTCCACACATCAAAAAATTAGTTTGAAGGTGATTCCACTGGTAGAAGAATCTAGAAATTTAAATTTTCACTGGCGACTCCACTCTTAATGCACAATCCAGCTTCCAAAACATCATTGGAGATTCCACTGTACGAAGATGATTTAAATATATGCAAGGTATGCTCCAATGAATCGATCTCATATTCATGGCTTTAAAAATCGTATTCCTCACATAAATTGGCAAAAACATTTTCCTAAATTCGAAGATGGGAAAGGAAATGATGCTTCCTTGCACTTGATTAGATTTCACATGCACATATGTAAGTTGGGGGTTGAATTTCATGAGGTTTGTTTGATGAAAATGTTTATGGCTACTTTAGAGGGGAAAGCAAGATTATGGTATGAAGGTTTAAAACAAAACAACTTATACTCTCTTAAATATTTCCATATAACATTCTTTAAGCATTATGGAGAATCTAATCCTTCATCCTTGGTGTTTGAATATTGTTGTGAATTTTGTGAACATTTCATTAAGTACCTTGAAAATGTTTTTGGTGATGAAGAGTGTATGAATGATGAAATCATAGAATCCCTTTATGAATATTCAACCCAACAACAAATAGTAGCCCTCCTTTGGTTGAAGATGAGGCTGATCAAGAAAATGTTTTTAAATGTCATTTTCCTTCTCCTGAACTTGATGAAGATATTCAACAAGATTTCCAGTAAGACAAAGTGTTTCAAAGTTGTATTTCTTCCCCTATGAATGTTGTGGTTGTTCAAATTCTAAGTGGCTTAGACATGGATGAGGATTCTGAAACTGCATCTATGGAGACTTCAAGCAGTGAAAAAACAAATTACATAGAGTTTTAGGAAAGCAACAAAACAACATATGCCATTTTTCAATCAGAAATACAGAAAGATAATGAAGAGGCATTGGTTTTATTTGATTCATTTGAAAATCATGGTTTTGAAAATACATCCATGGGAACTCTCGACTGTGAAATAGTGCATGATGTTATATTTTCACATTTGCAAGAAGATTATGAGCAAGAACTTATTTCCATTCATTCATTCGAAATTCAAAATGACAGTCCTCAAGCAAATTTCCAGAAGTTTAATAAAACCAAATCATAATTGTTTGATGAACAAGAGGATAGCTTTGATGAACATAATATGGATGTCATATTTGAACATGTTCAAGAATGTATGAATGCTTTTTTTGAGATGCATGGGAAAGTAGACAAACCTATTGCTTCCATTTCATTTGAAAATGTTCACAGAACTGAAGAAATAGAGCAAGAGAAACAAACACTTATGAATGAGGCTTGTCTTCTTGTTTGTGCTCATCAAGAAGAAATGATTTTTCATGGTTTTCAAGATCTCGTGGCCATCCTATTACAGTCATCATTGAAGGAGGAGTTCGTTTCATTCATAAGTTCAGATTTTGGATTCAATTTTTTCTTTCAGCTGCCATCTTTTACATTTGTCTTCCTGCTTAAGAAAAATGGGAACATAGGAAAATCGGGAAGCCAATTGCTTGATTGGTTTCATTGGCACTTTAGTACCACTTGATTGAGTATTCATTTCACCATTTTTAGGGTAGGTAGGAGTGTGAGAATAATCTTGTTGGTCAAGCATTTTTCTTTTTTGGTTTGGATTTCCAGTATTGTGTACAGTCTGATTTTAGCAGTGTATTTAGTGTTCAGTATCTAGTTGAGAGCAGTGTGCATATTTTGGTTTTCAGCAGACAATGATGGCAGGTTGTAACAGGGTACACACACATTTTTTGGGAGCATCCCAATGGACCAGGCACCAGGTCTACAGTTCTTTTCTACCTCAGAGGGAGGATAGCATCCCCAGTTGGAGCCTATGTTATCACCATAACAATTTTTAGATAGGATCCAAGTCTTGGAAATTTAGCGAGGAGCTACATCGGGATGGAGGCGTGATAGTTTGGAGGATAGGGTCACATATGGCGGAATGCGGATAAATCTAGCGGAGACGCGAATGTGATGGGGCCCGACAGACCGTAGATCTCGAAACGTCCCAGATCAACTGCCAGAACATATATCGGCGATGAAGTAGCGCGGAATATAATTGTTAGAGTGCGGACCGGGGAAAATACCATGGTTTCATTCCGTGGACACGTGTCACCCTCAGAGGCATATCGAGGTGAAAAGCAGTTTACCCAAAACCATTTTTTCCAACCCCCAATATCGAAAGTTGATGAGACTCGGTGGACCGTAGATCACCTGCTAATTTGCATTAATTTTTCCCAATGCATCTTGTCCTTGTGTTATTTTTTCACCAGCTCTATCAAGCTCCCATCACCTAAATCCTTCACTCAATTAATCATCCAAAATAGTCATGTCCTCCATGAGTAAAACATTTGGCAAATATCCCTAACCTATACCTAGCCTTAATTCTTATCTAAATCCATTAGTTCCATCACTTCATTAATTTTTACCCTTATTTTCATATTCCCATTGAAAATAAAAAATATTCCTTTTATTAAGCATGCTTATCCTATCCACAAAGTCATGTGTTAAGCCTCATATGCTCAAAGTCCTTCGAAAATAGAAAAAAGAGGTTTATTATTATTAATATAAATATTTTTATATTAAATATTTAATCCAATATTTAATTTATGGAATCACGTCAAATCATGGGCACGAATCTCAATTTATAATGTGGAAAAGTCAAAGGTTGGATGGAGGTCGCACATACATATTGGGCATTGAAGTAGCGAGGAGGTTAATTATGTGAAGGCGAGCTGGGGAATAAACTGGTGGTTTGGTGATTGGACACGTGTTTTTACTTGGTGCATATTGGGGGTAAAAGTATTTTGGATTAAACCACTTTAGCTCAAGCCCGATATAATAAATGCAAACATTTATCATATGTTTTATATGCGGATTTTTATTTCCATGAAAAAAGATTTAAATGGGAAGATGCATGTGAATGAAGACTTGGACAATTCTTTATCCAAAGGTTTTAAGAAGTAAAAGAAGAAGATAAAAGGTATTTTACCAAAGACGGTAAACGGAAAAAACACACAGTAAATGTTTTTTCACAGTGAAACAGTAAATTGGAAAAACATAAAACAGTAAATGTTTTTCATGTGAAATGGTAACAATAAATGTTTTTTACAGTGAAATGGTGAATTGGGAAAAACAAGACATGGTTTTAAATAACCATGGGCATGAATTAAATTATGGAAGTTTAATTCTACAGGATAGAAAATATTTGGGAATCATTTTTATTTCAAATATATTATTCCCAAATGTTTAATGAGAATATGGATAAATGCAATTATATTTGAAAGAGTATGAGTGGCATTTTAAAGAGAATGTGGCAGAGGAAGGAGCTGGAGCGTCAAAGGAATCTGCAGGGATCATGAAACATTTTTTTTCTGAAAACTGTCATTTGTAATCATTGTAGAATCTGTAACGTTTCATTTCAGTTATTGTAACCGGTTGCACATTGAAAGAACTCAAATTGTATAAGTATTAGAGGTTTTGAGTGTATTAAGGGTGGGCAGAAGTGCAAGGGCACAGATTCTGGTTGTTCTGAACTAAATTGTAAATTTATGGAGATGAATTGAATACATTTGCAGAAGCTTTTGAAGTCTCTATGAAAATATTCTAATGGTGGTGATATGAGTTTTGTCTTCCCTCATTGTATGTATTTTCTGTGTTCTTTAATTCCATTTACATTGTCTTCTGTTTGAATTGGATAGTTAAAAGCCCATAATTCATCTCTTGATGCTCTCGGCCGAAGCAATTTAAGCTGTGTGTGTTTCTTCTTAGCTAATTCAGAATTCATTTCCATATTGCTCTGATGCAGTTATTTGTTTTCTCTATCTTCCTACACTCTACTTAAATTCAAAAATAACTTAGATTCATTGCCTCATTTAGCCTTATCCTCTAGAGATTTCTACCAGATGGTCATTGTTTTCATTCACTTTTAGAATTTTGACTCCATAGCCCTGCGTGTTCCTCCCCTTCGTTGCCAACAACTTTATTAAAAACCCCCAAAACAAACCAAATCTAGCCATCGATTTCTAAACAAATATCAAGTGACATGAGAGAGCCCTCTCTGAGTTGAGAAGGCTAGTGCCTCAACTCTAAAGCTAGTTGAAACAGTTACCTCTGTTGTTTGTCTATCAGCCGAACAAATTTTATAGAGTGCTAACACATGTCACTGGGGACATTGGAAGGGTTAACGAATTAAGTGGCATCATTGTACCATATCAGTATGGAACCAATCTATGTACCCAACTCTTTCAAATCCATAAAAGTTGGTCAGTAAATATAGAAGACAATGTGCAAAAGATCATTTATCAAGTAACTCAAATACTTCTTCTCAATCCTCTTCTAACATTACCCATGCATCTAAGAGAATATTTCCTTATCCTATTCCATTTGAAGAAGGATAAGTTGAGTTTCATGTTCCCCTCCTTTAGTAGAGATGTATGAGTCCCTTATTTTGTTTTTTGGTTTGGTAGGTTATCATGATTGTTTATCACTATAAACCCTTTGGGAAGGGAAACCCATATACATAACCAACTAGATCTTAATGACTCACAACACCAAATGACTCAAAGACCTAATCCTTGGTTTGCAAATAGGAACAAATCCTTGATACTTCCACTAGTTCTCCATGATATCCACGACAATTATCTCAAGTTCCTCCCAAAATTTAATAGAGATAATGGGATTGTTGTACTAGAGAACCATATCGCAACATTCCAGGATTTCACAAACAACTTGACTATTTAGAATATTTATATTTTATTATATGAGAATGTTTTTTCATTCCCTATAGGGAGATGTGGGAAAATGAATGGATGTGGATAAAAGAAAGACCATATATAATATATTATAGAGTTTAACTCCATGAGGGAAAAGAATGGTGAGACTATATCAAATTTCAATGGGAGGGTTGGGAAATTATTATAGAGTGCCAATTGATATTAAACCCTTTGAATTCGATGCTAAAATTTCTTATGCAACAACCCATGGCCCTTGATTTTGACCATTTTCTTAAGGAAAATAGGTATCCTTCACTTGACCAGATGTTCAATGATATTATGAATTTTCAAATTAATATGTTGGTCTCTGAGACATTGTCTAAACCTAGATTAGATCGTAAAGAAAATAAGAAACAAAGAAAATATTTTTTTTTCTCTTGCCTCATGTTCTAGTTCTCAATATTTGATATTGGATGAGATCATTGAGATGCTTGGGGTTCTAATACATTATATAACCACACTAAAACAAACCAAGCTACCTAACCTACTCATAATCCAATAACTAGGGTCCATAATCTTCCCATTAATCAAACTCTTTTCATAAGGCCTCTTAATCTGTGACACATGAGAGAAAATGAAAAACCATAAGACCCTAAAATACATGTGCCTATGAATTCCACATCCAATGTTGTGTTTCCATAATTCATTGTTCTCAATAGTTGCTCGAGTTCTATCAAGGGGATGCAAACTTTCAGGGCCTTTTGGATGAGAATATATAGTCCTTTGGCTTCTCTCCATTGCAAATGGAATCCATTTCTGAGAATTTTGTTGAGCTTAAGAGAAATCATGTGTTGATACCAAAGCCGAACCATGTTGAACAAGGGAGAGAAAAGTCTCCCATCTAATCTCTTCCAAAAAATACCATAGCTCAAAATAAGGCTTTTGTTTCTAACCCTACGAGTAATTCCCAACAACATAACCCTGAAAGATCCACTCCTAAAAAAGAATGTCATGTAAATATAATTCTCGAGGAAAGTTACTTTATTAAATATGGTGATACTTTATAGAATGGTTTAAAAAATCCATAAGGTTTTCTTTATGAAGATTTGTATCAAGAAAATGAAGAAGACGTCCTCTATGAAGATGGGGATGAATGTTTCCAAGGCATTGTACATATTGTTCCTAATTATTCAAAATCTCCATATCAAAATGATTTTCATGAGGATGACATTGATGCACAAGAAGAGCTTCAAGAGGTTGTAACACATTCTTCTCTTTTAGAAAATATGGAAGCAACCATTGAAGATCACGTTCTCATGAATCAAGACTTACAATCCTTGGGTATTTCCTCATTTAAGATTTGGTTCATCATTGTAATTCGCTAGCATAGGATATTGTACCTCTCATTTCTATTTTTTCAAAATGATTTCCATGATGAAGGTATTGTTGTACATGAAGAATAACTAGAGGTTGCAACACTTCCTTTTTCTTCAAACAATTTGGTATGTGGACCTAACTTTAATTGTAATGATGATGCACATTATAGTTGTTGTAGTTCACCTTGAATACAATGATTAAGAGAGGAAGCTTATGATTGTGATAATACTATTGACATCTCTTAGGTCATTAAGGAATCTTTTACTTCCTCAATTTATTTAACTATTTTGGGGAAAGAATATTATGAAGGGACTCCATTCAGAATGATCTCCATGATGAGGAAGTCACTATATGGGAAGAGTATCAAGAATATATTACACTTCCTCAAGTTGTGGAAAATATGGACCATGGACATCATGAGAGAATTTCTAAAACTCAACATTCTCAAGATCTAGCTTGTTTTGATCTATTTACACTTACTAGTGCTTGCACTAGATACAAATTTATTAATGAAAAAAAAAATATTTTTCCTAAACAGGAGGGGAACACTACAAGGAAAACACCACCTAGCAGAGGTTTTTGCAGAACCTCCCCAAAAACTTTCTCCCTTCTTTGTTATAGTGGAGGCATACATTGACTAGAGGTTTTAGTGGGGTTTTTTTAGTCAATGTGCTTAAATCAAATTAGCACGCTCATGTATTTGGGCACACCAATGCATTCTCCTTATCAACACACTAAAGGTCGTTATTACTAGTATGTAATAAAATATTAGTTTAAACCGATTCTAAAACTACTTTGTTTGGTGCATCTTTGAATCATAAGCACACACGTTACTATATAAGACATGCCTACTAAAGTTTAGACATGTTTTTTATACAATATTAGTTTTTATTTAAAAAATAATAAAAACTCATCGATGTGCTTCCATATAGTGTTGTAAAATCCCTATAAAATTATCCGAGGAAGAGATGCTTCACATCATTTGCACAGGAAGAACAAATATTTACTTAGCCAAAATCAAACTCAATCCAATTGGCCTTCAAACGAAATTGAAACTAAGTAACCACAATTATTTAATATTTTACATATTTTGTTTTGGGTATAATAAATCTTCCATAGCATAAAAACATCTCTTAAACACCATTCCTATGCACTAGCACAATCTCAAAGTTTTCAACATGATTCAAAATAGGTAGATAGGTTCTATAATACTTCCATCTACCTATGACAAATAAATATCCAAACCCAAGACAGGTTCTATAGTATTTCCATCTTCCTATGACAAATAAAGGCTTCAAATCCAAGTTATATTATTGGAGATGTGTCAAGGCTAATGATGTCATCAAAAGTGTGAAGATTGGCTACATGATTTGTTTCTTTTCTTTATCACCCAAGTAGCCTATTGTTGGACACACTGACCACACTGATACAGGGGGAGGTGAATCAATGTGAGGCTCTTTTTACAGATTCTTACAAAACTTTAGTGAGCCATCACCATTCACAACATCATTACTCACTGCTTCTATTCACACTTAGTTGCTTGCATGCAAGCATATCTCAATGACATATATTAAGAATAAAGAACTATTCACCATCACAATAAAGAACACACTGGACACCAAATATATGTATAAGTTTCTTTTGTATTACAAACTACAATCCTTGGGGTTTATCAACATCAACTAAAATGAGCACCAACTTAAAGAGAGCACCAAATCTCAATGCAAGACCCAACCTGCAGAGCTCAACACCAACTGAGAAGAGGAATCCAATCCTCAAGTACAAGACCCAGCTTGTAGACATAAAGTAATATGTCAAACTGTGCCAACAATCTATACCAATACAAGTGCATCAACTGTGCACAACACAACCTGTCACAACAACTTGTCACCTCAACCTGCCTCATCAATATCAACATCCAAATTTGATCTACTCACAAAGATCAATCACCAATTCAACTTTCAAATATATGCACAATATCACCAAGTTAACCAACAATATACCTCTAACAATACACCATACTCTCTATAAAACAAATACCATAAACCCTTACACAAGACCATGTGCCAAACCTCATTGTTATGTAGCCTCAAGCATATGCCATGTCATGATCAAATGTAACCATCAAAACATGAATATAAAAACACGTGTAACTTTGTAATAGACCTAGTGTATGAGATCATAGACCTGCAAACCTTCCTTAACTTCAACAACAAGAGACTAGAATTTTCATCAAACTTTACTTTAGTCTCACATGACTAATTTTGGATTAGTCAACAACCCTAACTTGCAATAAGAATAAATCTGTACCTGTAATGCATAAAGGTCTGAAAATTATATGCAATATTCTTCAGTGTATTCTCTGCAAATCCTCTAGGTTTCACTACTTGGAACCTCCCAGAAAAGGAGTTATAGAAAAAATGGAAGACCTTGTTGAATTCTGGCTTATTCTAGAGAGAGAACTTGTAGAGCATGACATGTGTGTCATATTTTCTGTATGGATCTGAAAATGGTACACAACATACTAAAAAATATACTCTAACCAATTCATTTGGTCTCACTAAATTTGGATCTGTTATGAATAATTTATGACGTTTTTACTCGAAACACTTGTTTTAGACTAGTTTCAGGACTAGCCACAAACCCTATCTTCCACGAAGTTTAAATCCTAAACTACAATGACCCACAAGCTGAAACGTCGACACTCTATTGACCATACTGTGGCTATTCCGACCAATCATGAATTTTTATCACAGTTACTTGGATATATTGTCTCAACATATTCTAGATTTCATAATCTGAATCATTCTATAAAAAGTGTTATTGTGAAAATGGTGAGATGACCGGTAAATATCATACCTTAGAAAGCATCATCAAAAGACTTTATCCTCCCTTGAATTTCAACCTTCTTTACTTCACCTTCCCTTTGAAATTCACCTTAAATATCCTTTGGTTACCTCAGTCACTTGTATATATTCAATATTCTCAATATAATACTAATGGGATAACCTTTCTCTCTTATTTATACTCTCCAAGTCGCTTCCTCTAGAAGTATCCACTTAACCACTTTGTCCACTTAGCTACTTTGTCCACTTAACCACTTTGTCCACAAATAGTAAACTCTCCACTTCTAGTTGCAACTAATTTATTTTTAATTGTTTTCTTGTTGCAACCACTTAACCCATGACTAACCACTTTGACTAGTCAACTTCTTCTAGGAGCTTCTAGAATAATTTGACTTCTTTGACCTTTTAGGTGATTCTAGATAACTCATGAGGGTTCTCCAACTTCACATGGCCATAACTCTCTAACCGTAAGGAGTTATGTGACGTTCCACATATCACTGGAAACAACATGACATATACTATGCACATGGAATCGTTTTTCCTGAAAAATCACCGATATTCATTACATTATTCCTTAATCAAACTTGGGTTCCCTAACCACACTATTGTGCTACTCAACCACCTAACCATTTGAACTTCACAAAGCATCTTCCCATGATGGATTTCACCATAAGGGGACCACTTTGAGAAATTTATCTAAGAGTGTCTTCCCGTGAGGGATTTCACCATAAGGGGACCACTTTGAAGTTTATCCATTTGGTTCTTCCTATCAACCATGGCATGACATCAATGATATAACTCACTTTAATATCAACACATCATTATGACACCACTTGAAATCAACCCTTTGACAACAATTACACCAGTGACCATATAACCAATAATCAATATATCAATGATACAAACACATCACTATGAAAATACTTGATATCAACCCTTTGAGATCAATGACAACATAGTACAACAATATCCCCCTTTGGAATTGATGGCAACACCAACATTGATGTCAACGCCAATCATTGATGGCAACACTTGGACATGGAAATTCTCATGCTCCCTTTGTGATTATCGCTCCTCATCAATGTTAATCTTGCCACATCAATGTGACTATCTCTCCCCCTTTGACATCAATGGAAAAGGGTATTTCTCTCCTTGGGGCTGCTCTCCATGCCTGAACTCTCCTTGGGGTTGATCCGCATGCTTGAACTCTCCTTGGGACTACTCCCTTGTCTGGATTCCTTTGAGCTTCCTTTGAATAATATATCCCCCTTTGGACAAGGGATATCACTCTAATGCAATGTTGATGGCATGGCTTCCAGTCATCTCTCCTCCTGGAATCATGTTGCGACAACCAATCATGGGAAGAAGAATAACTCCCCCTGTGGGTATGTTTGTCGCTATCTTCTCTGCAAGATGAACAATATGCTACCACTATAATCTTCTTCTGCTACAAATGTTATTTCTTAACCAGAACATAGATCAACTGCTCAAGAATGATCTGTTCTTTTTATGACGATCCTTGGACCTATCCATGAATCAAACTCATGCCATACCATACATCATGAAGAAAAATGTATCTCAACAATGAATAGAGAATCATGAACAAAACATCAACCATGTACATTATGTGCCATACTGTGTGCCAACCATGCACAACACCCATGTACACCAATACCATACAATATATCAACCAAGAATCTCAATTGTATCATCACATACATCATGTACCAAAGCAAGTATATAATCATGAAAACTTGCAAGAAACCATGTAAAACCCTACAAAACAATGTAATACCATCAAACCATGTTGTAAATCATATGTACACTCATCTTCTTGAGGATTTTTCCACAGGTATGCATATGTACATGACTTCTCCCACAGGAGCCCATGTATGCTTCAAAAAGAGTGAAGCTTTCTAGATTCTTTCTTCATTCATTCATGTCTGGTTGTTCGGTCTTCTTCATCCACTCCTAAGAGTTTCCTGATTTCTCTGTACTTGTACTCTGAGCTTCCATCCTTTCAACATTGTCTTCCTTCCAAGTTACATGTGCTCTTCTTTCCATGCTATATGAAACACTCCTCATTGACTGTCTCCTTGAATTCCAACAATCCTGAGTTTTGTGGCCAAACCCACTGCAGTTGTAACATCTCATGGTGCGACAATGAGCAACAATGTGTCCCACTTGATTACATATCCAACATATTAGGATGTTATGGTGTCTTCCAACATCTCTCCTTGCATAATTTCTACAATCTAAAGCTTTGTGACATATATTCATTACATGAGAAGTAGTGACCATGAAAAGCATTTTCATACCTTTGCTTTGGTGTGCACCTTGAAGGTGTCTTTCTGAATTTGCTTTGGGGTGTAAATATGGCTTCCTGATGTCTTCTTTTCTCTATTCTTCCGAAGGTTTCCTTGCTTTGTGTAGGTGCTTGATTTGCATCTTTGCTTCCACTTTTTGAGAATGAATGACTTACCTCATGATTCTTAGAAGTGATAGCTTCAAAGTGAGTAGCTTCCTTGTTGTATCCAAGATCTGATTTATCATTTGAAGTTCTTTGGATATCTAGGATTTCATCCAAGATTGTTGAACTATTCATGAACTTGATGTGAGTGTTTGAATTCTCTACTTTCTTTCTGAAATCAACAACTTCATATTCCAACTTATGGCATGCCTCTTCCTTTTCATTTACTTGATTCTTCAATAGTTCCTCTATCCTTTTGTCTTCTTCAATTTGGGTCTTTAGATTGACATTGAATTCAAGGTTTTTTCTAAGCTCATCATCTACCTTCTTCTTTTATTCTACTTGACTAATTATTTGATTATTTAGTCTCTTGATCTCTTCTTCTTTTTCTTCTAATTGGGTCCCTTGCTTAGTTTCACTTTCTTCTTGTTTCTTGATCATTTGTTTTAGTGTCATGGTAATCCTTTCGTACTTTTCTAGGGTTTCCTTGATGTAATCTTCAAGATCCTTAAAATCATAATGATCACGTTCTTCTTTTTCTAAATAATAAAAAACCTTATCTTCATGCTTCAACGACAACTCTTCTTCTTTAACTATAAGATAACTGTCAACTGATTCTACACAAATTACTTCTAGATATTCATCTTCATTTGTAGGAAAACATTCAACATCATCACACTTATAATTATTGCAATTAGAGGATTTTGGAGAGTCTTTACCTTCATTGTCCTTGATGGAATTGTCTTCAACGTCTTTTCTTTTGTCTTGATATACCTTCTCTAACTTCATCCATAGGTCCTTGGTGGAGGAATGTGGTCCTATGCTTTCTTTGAAAGAATCTGAGAGTCCATTTAAAATGGTCTTGAGTGCTACTGCATTGTTCTTCTTTGCTTCATTTTGGGCTGCACCTTTTGAATGATTCTTTGAGGGAATTGATCTGCCAACAAATGTGTTCCAAACACCCGATCCTTTTGACTTCAAGTACCCTTTCATATTTATTCTCCATGACGAATAATATGTCTCATAAAAGAATGGAACTTCATCTACATGTTCATCCATTTGTGTGTCCACAGATCTCCTTCAAGCTTGTAAGGATTATAGTGAAGGCATGATCTGATACCAATTGTTGGACACACCAACCACACTAAGAGGGGGGGTGAATCGGTGTGAGTCTCTTTTTACAACTTCTTACAAAACTTTAGTTAGCCATCACCATTCACAATATCACTACTCACTACTTCTATTCACACTTAGTTGCTTCCATGTAAACATATCTCAATGACATATATTAAGAATAAAGAATTATTAACCATCACAATAAAGAACACAATGAACACTAGATATATGTATAAGTTTCTTTTGTATTACGAACTACAATCATTGGGGTTTATCAACACCAACTGAAATGAGCACCAACTCAAAGAGAGCATCAACTCTCAATGTAAGACCCATCCTACAGATCTCAACACCAACTGAGAAGAGGAATCCAATCCTCAAGTACAAGACCTAGCTTGTAGATAGAAAGAAATCTGTCAAGCTGTGCCAACAATCTATACCAATACAAGTGCATCAACTGTGCACAACACAACCTGTCATAACAACATGTCACCTCAACCTATCTCATCAATCTCATCATCCAAATATGATCTAATCACAAAGATAAATCATCAAGTCAACTCTCAAGCATATGCACACTATCACCAAGTTAACCAACATGATACCTCTAGAAATACACCATACTCTCCATAAACCCTTAGACAAGACCATGTGCCAAAGCTCACTGTTATGTATCCTCAAGCATGTACCATGTCATGACCAAATGTAACCATCAAAACATCAATATAAACATACATGTAACAAACTTGGTGTATGTGATCACAGACCTGCAAACGTTCCTTAACTTCAACAACAAGAGACTAGAATTTTCATCAAACTTTACTTTAGTCTCACATGACTAATTTTGGATTAGTCAACAACCCTAACTTGCAACAAGAATAACTTTGAACCTATAATTAATAAAGGTATAAAAATTATACAAAATATTCTTTAGTGTCTTCTCTACAAATCCTCTAGGTTTCACTACTTGGAACCTTCTAGAAAATGAGTTATAACAAAAATGGTATACCTTTCTAGATTTTGGCTTATTCTAGAGAGAGAACTTGTAGAGAATTCCATAGGTAGAATATTTTCTCTATAGATATAAAAATGGTACAAAACATACTCCAGATTGTACTCTAACCAATTCATTTGGTCTCACTAAATTTGGATTTGTTATGAATAATTTATGACGTTTTTACCCAGAACACATGTTTTAAACTAGTTTCAGGACAAGCCACAAACCCTATCTTCCACATAGTGTAAATCCCAAACTACAACGACCCACAAACTGAAATTTTTATCACAATTACTTGGATATGTTGTCGCAATATCATCTAGATTTTTCTATCTGAATCATTTTAGAAAAAACTTTAATGTGAAAATGGTGATATGACCTATAAATATCATACCTTAGAAAACATCATCAAAAGACTTTATCCTCCCTTGAATTTCGGTCTTCTTTACTTCACCTTCCCTCTGAAATTCACCTTAGATCTCATTTGGTTACTGTTGCCGTCTTATACACACCTGGGAGACGTGGAAGAAATCTTCAATCCACTCGGTGTGTCCTTGGGGGCAAGTGAGAGTTAAGGTGCTATCACCTAATCCTCAACTCCTCCGTCTAGGCCAACTCCTAGCGAAGCCAAGGGGGGTAGTCCCTAACAAATATACTAAGGCTTTTAAGCTAAGTACGAAAATTGAAATCTAAGAGTTTATTGATTCTTCAAACCATTAACCATAAAATGAATAAAACATGAAACGAACATTCACCACGATATATATATAATCAAATGAACATGTACTTGCATCAAAAGGATACTGAGAGACGATTGTTAGGTGCAAGTTGCATTTAAATCAATAATCAATTATGAAATGAAGCCTATGGCTTTGCTGAATATGAAAATTGAGACCAGTGCCTTAATGAGAATTGTGGGCAATGTAGTTCGAGTGTTTTATTAAGGGTAAATTAAAGTTCAATTAGTGAAATGGTTTGGGCCTCCTTGGAGGTTAACTCTTTGCTTGGAAACTTGCGGAGAGCTTTACCGAAACCCAAATGGTCTCACCAGTAAAAC
>ML778944.1:974760-987597 GCA_009831015.1 Picea engelmannii
AAACTAGTCTAAAACAAGTGTTTCGAGTAAAAACGTCATAAATTATTCATAACAGATCCAAATTTAGTGAGACCAAATGAATTGGTTAGAGTATATTTTTTAGTATGTTGTGTACCATTTTCAGATCCATACAGAAAATATGACACACATGTCATGCTCTACAAGTTCTCTCTCTAGAATAAGCCAGAATTCAACAAGGTCTTCCATTTTTTCTATAACTCCTTTTCTGGGAGGTTCCAAGTAGTGAAACCTAGAGGATTTGCAGAGAATACACTGAAGAATATTGCATATAATTTTCAGACCTTTATGCATTACAGGTACAGATTTATTCTTATTGCAAGTTAGGGTTGTTGACTAATCCAAAATTAGTCATGTGAGACTAAAGTAAAGTTTGATGAAAATTCTAGTCTCTTGTTGTTGAAGTTAAGGAAGGTTTGCAGGTCTATGATCTCATACACTAGGTCTATTACAAAGTTACACGTGTTTTTATATTCATGTTTTGATGGTTACATTTGATCATGACATGGCATATGCTTGAGGCTACATAACAATGAGGTTTGGCACATGGTCTTGTGTAAGGGTTTATGGTATTTGTTTTATAGAGAGTATGGTGTATTGTTAGAGGTATATTGTTGGTTAACTTGGTGATATTGTGCATATATTTGAAAGTTGAATTGGTGATTGATCTTTGTGAGTAGATCAAATTTGGATGTTGATATTGATGAGGCAGGTTGAGGTGACAAGTTGTTGTGACAGGTTGTGTTGTGCACAGTTGATGCACTTGTATTGGTATAGATTGTTGGCACAGTTTGACATATTACTTTATGTCTACAAGCTGGGTCTTGTACTTGAGGATTGGATTCCTCTTCTCAGTTGGTGTTGAGCTCTGCAGGTTGGGTCTTGCATTGAGATTTGGTGCTCTCTTTAAGTTGGTGCTCATTTTAGTTGATGTTGATAAACCCCAAGGATTGTAGTTTGTAATACAAAAGAAACTTATACATATATTTGGTGTCCAGTGTGTTCTTTATTGTGATGGTGAATAGTTCTTTATTCTTAATATATGTCATTGAGATATGCTTGCATGCAAGCAACTAAGTGTGAATAGAAGCAGTGAGTAATGATGTTGTGAATGGTGATGGCTCACTAAAGTTTTGTAAGAATCTGTAAAAAGAGCCTCACATTGATTCACCTCCCCCTGTATCAGTGTGGTCAGTGTGTCCAACAATAGGCTACTT
Source organism: Picea engelmannii (assembly GCA_009831015.1). Classification (NCBI taxonomy): domain Eukaryota; kingdom Viridiplantae; phylum Streptophyta; class Pinopsida; order Pinales; family Pinaceae; genus Picea; species Picea engelmannii. Next base: position 975,996 of record ML778944.1, read on the forward strand.
GGGTGATAAAGAAAAGAAACAAATCATGTAGCCAATCTTCACACTTTTGATGACATCATTAGCCTTGACACATCTCCAATAATATAACTTGGATTTGAAGCCTTTATTTGTCATAGGAAGATGGAAATACTATAGAACCTATCTTGGGTTTGGATATTTATTTGTCAGAGGTAAGTGTAAATAGATCAAAACAAGCTAGATCTTGAGAATGTTGAGTTTTAGAAATTCTCTCATGATGTCCATGGTCCATATTTTCCACAACTTGAGGAAGTGTAATATATTCTTGATATTCTTCCCATATAGTGACTTCCTCATCATGGAGATCATTCTGAATGGAGTCCCTTCATAATATTCTTTCCCCAAAATAGTTAAATAAATTGAGGAAGTAAAAGATTCCTTAATGACCTAAGAGATGTCAATAGTACTATCACAATCATAAGCTTCCTCTCTTAATCATTGTATTCAAGGTGAACTACAACAACTATAATGTGCATCATCATTACAATTAAAATTAGGTCCACATACCAAATTGTTTGAAGAAAAAGGAAGTGTTGCAACCTCTAGTTATTGTTCATGTGCAACAATACCTTCATCATGGAAATCATTTTGAAAAAATAGAAATGAGAAGTACAATATCCTATGCTAGCGAATTACAATGATGAGCCAAATATTAAATGAGGAAATACCCAAGGATTGTAAGTCTTGATTCATGAGAACTTGATCTTCAATGGTTGCTTCCATATTTTCTAAAAGAGAAGAATGTGTTACAACCTCTTGAAGCTCTTCTTGTGCATCAATGTCATCCTCATGAAAATCATTCTGATATGGAGATTTTGAATGATTAGGAACAATATGTACAATGCCTTGGAAACATTCATCCCCGTCTTCATAGAGGACATCTTCTTCATTTTCTTGATAGAAATCTTCATAAAGAAAAACTTATGGATTTTTGAAACCATTCTATAAAGTATCACCATATTTAATAAAGTAACTTTCCTCGAGAATTATATTTACATGATATTCTTTTTTAGGAGTGGATCTTTTAGGGTTATGTTGTTGGGAATTACTCGTAGGGTTAGAAACAAAAGCCTTATTTTGAGCTATGGTATTTTTTGGAAGAGATTAGATGGGAGACTTTTCTCTCCCTTGTTCAACAGGGTTCGGCTTTGGTATCAACACATGATTTCTCTTAAGCTCAACCAAATTCTTAGAAATGGATTCCATTTGCAATGGAGAGAAGCCAAAGGACTATATATTCTCATCCAAAAGGCCCTGAAAGTTTGCATCCCCTTGATAGAACTCGAGCAACTGTTGAGAACAATGAATTATGGAAACACAACATTGGATGTGGAATTCATAGGCACATGTATTTTAGGGTCTTATGGTTTTTCATTTTCTCTCATGTGTCACAGATTAAGAGGCCTTATGAAAAGAGTTTGATTAGTGGGAAGATTATGGACCCTAGTTATTGGATTATGAGTAGGTTAGGTAGCTTGGTTTGTTTTAGTGTGGTTATATAATGTATTAGAACCCCAAGCATCTCAATGATCTCATCCAATATAAAATATTGAGAACTAGAACATGAGGCAAGAGAAAAAAAATATTTTCTTTGTTTCTTATTTTCTTTACGATCTAATCTAGGTTTAGACAATGTCTCAGAGACAAACATATTAATTTGAAAATCCATAATATCATTGAACATCTAGTCAAGTGAAGGATACCTATTTTCCTTAAGAAAATGGTCAAAATCAAGGGCCATGGGTTGTTGCATAAGAAATTTTAGCATCGAATTCAAAGGGTTTAATATCATTTGGCACTCTATAATAATTTCCCAACCCTCCCATTGAACTTTGATATAGTCTCACCATTATTTTCCCTCATGGAGTTAAACTATATAATATATTATATATGGTCTTTCTTTTATCCCCATCCATTCATGAAAACCTATTAGAAATCCATCCATGATTCTGCCAAATCGATAGCCAAGTCCCTAACCATTTTCCCACATCTCCCTATAGGGAATGAAAAAACATTCTCATATAATAAAATATAAATATTCTAAATAGTCAAGTTGTTTGTGAAATCCTGGAATGTTGCGATATGGTTCTCTAGTACAACGATCCCATTATCTCTGTTAAATTTTGGGAGGAACTTGAGATAATTGTCATGGATATCATGGAGAACTAGTGGAAGTATCAAGGATTTGTACCTATTTGCAAACCAAGGATTAGGTCTTTGAGTCATTTGGTGTTGTGAGTCATTAAGATCTAGTTGGTTATGTATATGGGTTTCCCTTCCCAAAGGGTTTATAGTGATAAACAATCATGATAACCTACCAAACCAAAAAACAAAATAAGGGACTCATACATCTCTACTAAAGGAGGGGAACATGAAACTCAACTTATCCTTCTTCAAATGGAATAGGATAAGGAAATATTCTCTTAGATGCATGGGTAATGTTAGAAGAGGATTGAGAAGAAGTATTTGAGTTACTTGATAAATGATCTTTTGCACATTGTCTTCTATATTTACTGACCAACTTTTATGGATTTGAAAGAGTTGGGTACATAGATTGGTTCCATACTGATATGGTACAATGATGCCACTTAATTCGTTAACCCTTCCAATGTCCCCAGTGACATGTGTTAGCACTCTATAAAATTTGTTCGGCTGATAGACAAACAACAGAGGTAACTGTTTCAACTAGCTTTAGAGTTGAGGCACTAGCCTTCTCAACTCAGAGAGGGCTCTCTCATGTCACTTGATATTTGTTTAGAAATCGATGGCTAGATTTGGTTTGTTTTGGGGGTTTTTAATAAAGTTGTTGGCAACGAAGGGGAGGAACACGCAGGGCTATGGAGTCAAAATTCTAAAAGTGAATGAAAACAATGACCATCTGGTAGAAATCTCTAGAGGATAAGGCTAAATGAGGCAATGAATCTAAGTTATTTTTGAATTTAAGTAGAGTGTAGGAAGATAGAGAAAACAAATAACTGCATCAGAGCAATATGGAAATGAATTCTGAATTAGCTAAGAAGAAACACACACAGCTTAAATTGCTTCGGCCGAGAGCATCAAGAGATGAATTATGGGCTTTTAACTATCCAATTCAAACAGAAGACAATGTAAATGGAATTAAAGAACACAGAAAATACATACAATGAGGGAAGACAAAACTCATATCACCACCATTAGAATATTTTCATAGAGACTTCAAAAGCTTCTGCAAATGTATTCAATTCATCTCCATAAATTTACAATTTAGTTCAGAACAACCAGAATCTGTGCCCTTGCACTTCTGCCCACCCTTAATACACTCAAAACCTCTAATACTTATACAATTTGAGTTCTTTCAATGTGCAACCGGTTACAATAACTGAAATGAAACGTTACAGATTCTACAATGATTACAAATGACAGTTTTCAGAAAAAAAATGTTTCATGATCCCTGCAGATTCCTTTGACGCTCCAGCTCCTTCCTCTGCCACATTCTCTTTAAAATGCCACTCATACTCTTTCAAATATAATTGCATTTATCCATATTCTCATTAAACATTTGGGAATAATATATTTGAAATAAAAATGATTCCCAAATATTTTCTATCCTGTAGAATTAAACTTCCATAATTTAATTCATGCCCATGGTTATTTAAAACCATGTCTTGTTTTTCCCAATTCACCATTTCACTGTAAAAAACATTTATTGTTACCATTTCACATGAAAAACATTTACTGTTTTATGTTTTTCCAATTTACTGTTTCACTGTGAAAAAACATTTACTGTGTGTTTTTTCCGTTTACCGTCTTTGGTAAAATACCTTTTATCTTCTTCTTTTACTTCTTAAAACCTTTGGATAAAGAATTGTCCAAGTCTTCATTCACATGCATCTTCCCATTTAAATCTTTTTTCATGGAAATAAAAATCCGCATATAAAACATATGATAAATGTTTGCATTTATTATATCGGGCTTGAGCTAAAGTGGTTTAATCCAAAATACTTTTACCCCCAATATGCACCAAGTAAAAACACGTGTCCAATCACCAAACCACCAGTTTATTCCCCAGCTCGCCTTCACATAATTAACCTCCTCGCTACTTCAATGCCCAATATGTATGTGCGACCTCCATCCAACCTTTGACTTTTCCACATTATAAATTGAGATTCGTGCCCATGATTTGACGTGATTCCATAAATTAAATATTGGATTAAATATTTAATATAAAAATATTTATATTAATAATAATAAACCTCTTTTTTCTATTTTCGAAGGACTTTGAGCATATGAGGCTTAACACATGACTTTGTGGATAGGATAAGCATGCTTAATAAAAGGAATATTTTTTATTTTCAATGGGAATATGAAAATAAGGGTAAAAATTAATGAAGTGATGGAACTAATGGATTTAGATAAGAATTAAGGCTAGGTATAGGTTAGGGATATTTGCCAAATGTTTTACTCATGGAGGACATGACTATTTTGGATGATTAATTGAGTGAAGGATTTAGGTGATGGGAGCTTGATAGAGCTGGTGAAAAAATAACACAAGGACAAGATGCATTGGGAAAAATTAATGCAAATTAGCAGGTGATCTACGGTCCACCGAGTCTCATCAACTTTCGATATTGGGGGTTGGAAAAAATGGTTTTGGGTAAACTGCTTTTCACCTCGATATGCCTCTGAGGGTGACACGTGTCCACGGAATGAAACCATGGTATTTTCCCCGGTCCGCACTCTAACAATTATATTCCGCGCTACTTCATCGCCGATATATGTTCTGGCAGTTGATCTGGGACGTTTCGAGATCTACGGTCTGTCGGGCCCCATCACATTCGCGTCTCCGCTAGATTTATCCGCATTCCGCCATATGTGACCCTATCCTCCAAACTATCACGCCTCCATCCCGATGTAGCTCCTCGCTAAATTTCCAAGACTTGGATCCTATCTAAAAATTGTTATGGTGATAACATAGGCTCCAACTGGGGATGCTATCCTCCCTCTGAGGTAGAAAAGAACTGTAGACCTGGTGCCTGGTCCATTGGGATGCTCCCAAAAAATGTGTGTGTACCCTGTTACAACCTGCCATCATTGTCTGCTGAAAACCAAAATATGCACACTGCTCTCAACTAGATACTGAACACTAAATACACTGCTAAAATCAGACTGTACACAATACTGGAAATCCAAACCAAAAAAGAAAAATGCTTGACCAACAAGATTATTCTCACACTCCTACCTACCCTAAAAATGGTGAAATGAATACTCAATCAAGTGGTACTAAAGTGCCAATGAAACCAATCAAGCAATTGGCTTCCCGATTTTCCTATGTTCCCATTTTTCTTAAGCAGGAAGACAAATGTAAAAGATGGCAGCTGAAAGAAAAAATTGAATCCAAAATCTGAACTTATGAATGAAACGAACTCCTCCTTCAATGATGACTGTAATAGGATGGCCACGAGATCTTGAAAACCATGAAAAATCATTTCTTCTTGATGAGCACAAACAAGAAGACAAGCCTCATTCATAAGTGTTTGTTTCTCTTGCTCTATTTCTTCAGTTCTGTGAACATTTTCAAATGAAATGGAAGCAATAGGTTTGTCTACTTTCCCATGCATCTCAAAAAAAGCATTCATACATTCTTGAACATGTTCAAATATGACATCCATATTATGTTCATCAAAGCTATCCTCTTGTTCATCAAACAATTATGATTTGGTTTTATTAAACTTCTGGAAATTTGCTTGAGGACTGTCATTTTGAATTTCGAATGAATGAATGGAAATAAGTTCTTGCTCATAATCTTCTTGCAAATGTGAAAATATAACATCATGCACTATTTCACAGTCGAGAGTTCCCATGGATGTATTTTCAAAACCATGATTTTCAAATGAATCAAATAAAACCAATGCCTCTTCATTATCTTTCTGTATTTCTGATTGAAAAATGGCATATGTTGTTTTGTTGCTTTCCTAAAACTCTATGTAATTTGTTTTTTCACTGCTTGAAGTCTCCATAGATGCAGTTTCAGAATCCTCATCCATGTCTAAGCCACTTAGAATTTGAACAACCACAACATTCATAGGGGAAGAAATACAACTTTGAAACACTTTGTCTTACTGGAAATCTTGTTGAATATCTTCATCAAGTTCAGGAGAAGGAAAATGACATTTAAAAACATTTTCTTGATCAGCCTCATCTTCAACCAAAGGAGGGCTACTATTTGTTGTTGGGTTGAATATTCATAAAGGGATTCTATGATTTCATCATTCATACACTCTTCATCACCAAAAACATTTTCAAGGTACTTAATGAAATGTTCACAAAATTCACAACAATATTCAAACACCAAGGATGAAGGATTAGATTCTCCATAATGCTTAAAGAATGTTATATGGAAATATTTAAGAGAGTATAAGTTGTTTTGTTTTAAACCTTCATACCATAATCTTGCTTTCCCCTCTAAAGTAGCCATAAACATTTTCATCAAACAAACCTCATGAAATTCAACCCCCAACTTACATATGTGCATGTGAAATCTAATCAAGTGCAAGGAAGCATCATTTCCTTTCCCATCTTCGAATTTAGGAAAATGTTTTTGCCAATTTATGTGAGGAATACGATTTTTAAAGCCATGAATATGAGATCGATTCATTGGAGCATACCTTGCATATATTTAAATCATCTTCGTACAGTGGAATCTCCAATGATGTTTTGGAAGCTGGATTGTGCATTAAGAGTGGAGTCGCCAGTGAAAATTTAAATTTCTAGATTCTTCTACCAGTGGAATCACCTTCAAACTAATTTTTTGATGTGTGGAGTCGCCAGAGAAGGAATACAACCAATATGTTCTTAAGTGTCTGCTGCTCTCATACCTTAGAACTCAACCATGTCGTTCTTTCCCAGGGAAACATTTTCAATTTCGTCCCCGAAAATGGCGCTAGAATGTTAGCACTCTGTAAATTTTGTCTGGCTAATAGAAAAACGACCGAGGTAATTGTTTCATCCAGCTTTAGAGTTGAAGCACTAACATGTTCAACTCAGAGAGGGATCTCTCGTGTCACTTGATATTTCTTTAGAAATCGGTGGCTAGATTTGGTTTGTTTTGGGGGTTTTTAATAAAGTTGTTGGCAATGAAGCGGAGAAACACACAAGGCTATGGAGTCAAAATTCTGAAAGTGAATGAAAACAATGACCAGTTGGTAGAACTCTCTAGAGGATAAGGCTAAATGAGGAAATGAATATGAGTTATATTTGAATTTAAGTAGAGTGTAGGAAGATAAAGAAAACAAATAACTGCATTAGAGAATTATGGAAATGAATTCTAAATTAGCTAAGAAGAAACACACACAATTTAAATTGCTTCGGCCGAGAGCATCAAGAGATGAATTTTGGGCTTTTAACTATCCAATTCAAAGAGGAGACAGTGTAAATATAATTAAAGATCATAGGAAATGCATACAATGAGGGAAGACAAAAATCATATCACCACCATTAGAATCGTTTCATAGAGACTTCAAAAGCTTCTGCAAATGTATTCAATTCATCTCCAGAAATTTACGATTTAGTTCAGAACAACCAGAATTTGTGCCCTTGCACTTCTGCCCACCCTTAATACACTCAGAACCTCTAATACTTATACAATTCGAGTTCCTTCAGTGTGCAACCGGTTACAATAACTAAAATGAAATGTTACAACTTCTACAATGATTAAAAATGACGGTTTTCAGGAAAAAAAAAAACGTTTCATGATCCCTGCAGATTTCTCTAACGCTCCAGCTCCTTCCTCTGCCACGTTCTCTTTGAAATGTCACTCATACTCTTTCAATTATAATTTCATTTATCCATATTCTCATTAAACATTTGGGAATAATATATTTGAAATAAAAGTAATTCCCAAATATTTTTTATCCCATAGAATTAAATTTCCATAATTTAATTCATGCCCGTGGTTATTTAAAACCATGTCTTGTTTTTCCCAATTCACCATTTCACTGTTAAAAAACCTTTTCTGTTACAATTTCACATGAAAAACATTTACAATGTTATGTTTTTCCAATTTACCGATTCACTGTGAAAAAACATTTACTCTGTGTTTTTTCTTGGTAAAATACCTTTTATCTTCTTCTTTTACTTCTTAAAACCTTTGGATAAAGAATTATCCAAGTCTTCGTTCATGTGCATCTTCCCATTTAAATCTTTTTTCATGCAAATACAAATTAATCTCTTTGATTTGTAAAATGTGAATTTTACCTCTGTAAAACAATTTCACCGCAAGGAAGAATTTCTTTTATTGGAAATCCCATAATTATTACTGAAATGCACTCCTGGGAAAATGCCACACATAAAACATATGAAAAATTTTTGCATTTATTATTTCGGGCTTGGGCTAAAGTGGTTTAATCCAAACTACTTTTACCCTCGATATGAACCATGTAAAAACACATATCCAATCACCAAACCACCTGTTTATTCCCCGACCCACCTTCACATAATTAACCTCCTCGCTACTTCAATTTTCGATATGTATGTGTGCCCTCCATACAACCTTTGACTTTTCCACATTATAAATTGAGATTCGTGCCCATGATTTGACGTGATTCCGTAAATTAAATATTGGATTAAATATTAATATAAATATTTTAATATAAAAATATTTATATTAATAATAATAAACTCTTTTTTTCTATTTTTGAAGGACTTTGGGCATATGAGGCTTAACACATGACTTTGTGGATAGGATAATGGTGCTTAATAAAAGGAATATTTTTTTTTTTCAACGAGAATATGAAAATAAGGGTAAAAATTAATGAAGTGATGGAACTAATGGATTTAGATAAGCATTAAGGCTAGGTATAGGTTAGGGATATTTGCCAAATTTTTGATTCATGGAGGACATGACTATTTTGGATGATCAGTTGAGTGAAGGATTTAGGTGATGGGAGCTTGACGAAGCTGGTGAAAAAGTTTGAAAATCTGAGTGGAAAAATAACACAAGGACAAGATGCATTGGGAAAAATTAATGCAAATTAGCAGGTGATCTACGGTCCGCCGAGTCTCATCAACTTTCGATATCGGGGGTTGGAAAAAATGGTTTTGGGTAGACCGCTTTTCTCCCTGATATGCCTCTGAGGGCGCCACGCGTCCACGGAATGAAACCATGGTATTTTCCCCAACCCACCCTCTAACAATTATATTCCGCACTACTTCATCGCCGATATATGTTATGGCCATTGATCTGGGCCGTTTCGAGATATACGGTCTGTCGGGCCCCATCACATTCGCGTCTCTGCTAGATTTATCCACATTCCTCCATATGTGACCCTTTCCTCCAAACTATTGCGCCTCCATCCTGATGTAGCTCCTCGCTAAATTTTCGAGACTTGGATCCTATCTACAAATTGTTATGGTGATAACAACATGGACAAGACCGAGGGCACTGACCAAAGGTCATAAAATACCTCCCTTCTCTAGTCCAAGGAAGAGATTTTTTCTAGCCAAAGGGAGCAACCATTATTACTTTAAGAGCTTAGCACCCACTATCACCTCAGCAAAAACTATGTGGTCTTTAGACCTAGTGCTTTTCTAGCCCAAGGGGATCTTTCATATTCATCTTGGGATATTGCTTATAAGTACATTATTATGGTTACTTGAATAGAAGTGTTTGAGAGAGAACATATAGCTATTGACAACAAAGCTTCAACTACATAGAGTCTTTCCATCCGGTACCTTTATCCCCCAATATATGACACATGCTTATAGATGGATGTGCAAAAGATGATAACATAAACATGGCGATTTATAAAATCATAAGAAAGCTAACATTGAATTATCACTCATCCACATATTAATAAAAACCGTACCATGGATTTACTACCAACGAGTCCAATAGTGCAACCGAATGAAAGAAGCATAGTAATCATTGATGAACTTAAATGGAAGGACAATATCCCTTATATTAATATAAAGATTTATTGTCTAACTAATATTCATGAACACAATATAGATGAATAAGTTCAATTATTCTAATAGTAGATTTTATTCATTCTTCTATACAACACAAGACCAAAATGAACAACATAGGGGTGTACATTATATAGTGTTGTTAATTTCCGTCAGGTATTATAATGATCTTTACACCTAAAAAATGTAGGGAATATGAGGAAAATGAATAACAAAAGAAGGTATTAGTACAATACTATAGAATATAGACATGTGATAAAATTCATAAGTCCTTTGTTCAAAACACTATGCAATAAAACTCTATGTTCTCTACGATGCTCTCTCCCTCTAATTTGTAGCCATAATTTTCTCAATATCACTTGCATTAATGTTATTTTGTTGTCATTTTCTTTTTATGGGAGCCTGTTCACACATGTGTGCTATAACAATGGGATTCTCCTTTATTCTACTCCATTCCTTCTAATTAAAACCAAACTCCATTTCTTGTCCTTGAATCTCTTTCATGTGTGTGTTGGTCCCATTGTCCCTTAGTTGTATTCATATTGATAGTCTTATGACCCTTCTGATTTAATTTGTTGCTTATGAGATGGCGGGGAATCACCTTAAAACTAACAATATTGTAGCTAATCAGGGATTTGTTTGAAATTATCATATTATCTCATCTTATTCATCAACATCCTCCTTGGGATGGACCAACAGTCATATTTCATGCATATCCCTTTAGTAGGTCCTTCATGGCCTATAGACCATTTCTAGAGAAGTGAACAAGGGTCATTGATTTGTGTAGATCAAAGGCACTACACATTTTCTCAAGGGATTCCCTTGCTAGAAAATGCAATTGAGCATTTATGACATGTGTCCCTCTATGTTAGAAATGGGTCCCTCTCTTTAAATAACTCATGGATACTCTTTCAACATGCTCATTCCATTATAATACTATAAGAAGTGGGGTCAAATGTCAAGCGTCGGAGACTCACAAGTGGAAAGGCATGTTCTTTGGGTGTTCAAACCATATTGTAGATCTCTTTTTGATATAACATCTTGCATATATATAAAAAATTTCAACCCTCTATGAGAGTGAGGCACATATTTCCACCATGTTCCCACCCTGTTAAGGTGTGGGAAACATCAATGGTGAACTCCTCTATTTTCTCCTACTACATGTATCTCATCTATCGATTGTTGTTTGTCTTGTCAAGAGATAGGGAAGGGCCCAAGTAACCCATACATTACATCATTACGTCAAGATGTGAAGATATACATTCTATTGGCATGCTTAGATCTAATGGCTTGCACATTCTAAACAAGAACACGCCTATAAGACTAATGAAATGCACAATTTCAATATTTGCCCCCTCCATTTCACCTTTACTTCTTCCTAAAATCCTTTATTAAACCACAATAAAAATTAATCCCAAAGTCCAAAAGTAAGACTTAAAAAAATATTAAAAATCCCATCTTCATATATTTTATCCCCCTTATATTAACTACATGGTGTACCTCATGGTTATAATCCAATGAGCTTAAAAAGAGGCAGCTCCAAGATACAACTCAAACATTAGATATGATTCACATAGTTTAGGGGTAAAATGTTGGATATATAACCCTTGATTACATAAGCTTAGTTAATCATATAAGCTCA
>ML778945.1:0-17594 GCA_009831015.1 Picea engelmannii
TCTTTAGTTGTTCAAATTTCAATCTGTATGTTTGAAGTTTGGCATCTTTTACTTTCTCATTTCCTTCATAACTGCTAATAAGTTTATCCCACATTGCTTTGGTAGCTTCAATATGCATCACCTTTACAAACTCAACTTCAACAAGTCCATTCAAGATAGAATTCATTCCCTTAGCATTAAAACTAAGCTCTAACTTATCATCCTTGGAGGCTAGCACAACAAGCTTTGTATATCCAGTCTCTACTACATCCCAAACATCAGCACCCAAGGAAATTAAGTATGTTCTCATTCTAATATTCTAGAAGGAAAAATTTGTTCCATCAAACAGAGGGGGCTTAGTGTCTAAAGTCCCTTCATGAATTGTCATGTTTAAGCTTACAGATCTACCTTTGAATAAAAGGAATCCACTCTGATACCAATTGTTGAAATTACTAAGACAACTGAGAGGGGGGGGTGAATTAGTTGTTATTGTTCTTAAACAATATTAAGTCTATTAATACATTCTTGATATTTCTTCAAGTGATCATCAACATTATACATCATATGGACAATAAAATAATGAGCATCAGTCACACATAAGATATACATAGAGACAACTTTTCATGAGGAAACCCATAAAGGAGAAAACCTCTTCTTCTTCGGAATGATAGGCAGTCTTTTAAGTTCTGTACATCATCTATAATTGAGCACCAACTCAATGTAAGGCTACAACCTTTATTTTTCAAGATGCAACTTGCTGAGAGCACCAACTTTCTGTTTTCTCTAGCACCCAGTAGAAGGAAGCACCAACTCCCTGGTTTCTCTAGCACCAACTAGAAGGAAGCACCAACTCCCTGGTTTCTCTAGCACCAACTAAAAGGAAGATACAACTCCCTATGTTCAAGTACCCACTTGAACCTCTAATGACACCAGTCCTCCCTAGCACCTCCCAACCTCCCTGAAATATGAATATGAAATACTGAAACCAATTATAGTAATATAGTGTTCAATAACAACTTACTAGTCTCATCGTTGTTCTGCAAGATTTTGCTACTTAGTCTTCCTCACTGTCTTCCAGCATGCATCCATTGCCCATTCTGTTCTTTTGCCTTTTTTTCTCTATGTGCCATTCCCATTCAATGCACCTTTTGTTTCCTATCCATTTGAGCTTCTACACCTCCTCTTTACTTCCTCACGCATGCATTACTTCACCTCAGCAACAACAACTTCATCACTTCTTTGTGCCATGTTATTATAGCTTCTGTGCACCTTATGCATACAATATGCACAATGCTTCTACATCTCTTCATAGTGAGTTATCTGTCTAATCATCATTACGACTTCTAAACTTCTCTGGTAGTTTTCCCATGCGTTCAACATCATTGGATGTCATGCTAAGATTCCTCAGCCTCTCTGGTAGTCGAGACTCTTCGTCTTCTGGCATAGTCGAGCTTATACTTTCTGCTTCAGTTACAAACTTCAATGCTCATCCACTTGTTAGTCCCTCTAAGAATCATCTTCATTCATTGGAAGAAGCTTGGAGACTCTTCATCTCCTCTGGAGATCACACAGAAGTCTCTTTGAATCTTCTGGCTGAAACCATCAATGGTTTCTAGCAGTTACACTGTGAAGAGCAACATTAGCCCTCCGATCATACTCAAATTCACTTGCACCGTTGGATTGGCTTCATGGGCTCTTGCATTAATTTTGGCATTTCGACATTGAAAAATTTGGCATTCATGTGACCATGTGTCTTGACACTCCCAGTCATGATCCCCGAAACTCTGAAAAGGATATTTTCTGCACTAGCTCCTTCCCCCATCTTCCATCGATGTGACCACAGGCTACATCCATTTCACCTTTTTAGTATTTTCATGAACTTATGACCTTCATCAACCCTGATCAATGGTCCATGATCTCGATGAATTGATGGTCCAGATCTCATCGTAAATTCACATCTCGTTGTTCCTTAGATGGAGTTTCTCATCACTCCAAGTCGCGATAGGTGAGACTCTGAGATGGAGCTTAGATCAACAGTCGAGAATATTGGTGTATTGACGGTCTAGATCTCATCGTGAATTCGCATCTCACAATTCCTTAGATGGAGGTTCTCATTAGTCCAAGTCCCGATAGACGAGACTCTGAGATGGAGCTTAGATCAACAGTCCAAAATCTTGGTGTATTGACGGTCCATATCTCATCGTGAATTCGCATCTCGCAATTCCTTAGATGGAGGTTCTTGTCACTCCAAGTCATGATAGGCGAGACTCCGAGATGGAGCTTAAATAAATGGTCCAAAATCTTGGTGTATTGATAGTCAAGATCTCATCGTGAATTTACATCTCGCGATTCCTATGATGAGGGGCCTCATCACTCCAAGTCACGATAGCCGAGACTCCGAGATTGTTTCACGATTTCGGCATTCCTGTGGTATTGTTTCTTGACTCTCCAAGTCACGATTCATGAAACCCCGAAGTGATGTAAACTTGCTGATGTCCCACATGGATTGAAACGTGTCGAATAACTGCCACATGTCACTCTGATTCGTGACTTACACGTGCCTAAAATGTTGAACCAGCTTGACACTTGTCATTGCATAGTTGTGCCATGTGTTCTTAGCTGACGTGGTTTACTGACCTGTCTATTTTAGGATTTCACATTTCATGATTTCAGGACTCATGTTGTAAAGAACCTTGACATTTCCATCTCCCGATATCCAAAATCCCGATAGCCAAAACTCCGAAATGGAGTTGGATCACTGCATTGATCGTGCACTTTAAAGAATGTGCAGGTTCTTCCTGATCCAATGATGGTCAGAACTTATGCTCAGATCTGACGCCTGAGATCTGTCCTTATCTTCTATGCATTCTTCTTGTCTACAATCTAATCTGACGGTACTCCTTCTTTAAGGAAATTAAATGGGATCCAACAATCATTGACTCTTCTCCTCCCGAGCTTAGGCACTGCGTTCAACTCTGCGCTAATTTCTCCTGATCTTACTTTGTCCTTGTTTTTCCTTCGCTGCATACTCTGATCTTGCCATTAGTGACAAGCACATACTACCTGTAAAGCATGCCAACCATCCTCTGCACTATCTCTTATGATCTTATCGAGCTTTCTCTGCAGTGTCTTACCAAGATACTTCTGGTGCCCATCTGTTACATTCTTACTGTACTCAAGCCATCATCGCTATTGTACTTGCCATCAATGACAAGCATATTTTGCCTGTAAAACATGCCAACAACATCCCCATAGTTTGATCTAGGGTCACCCTATGAGGCCCCTCCAAACACACTGTAGGAATCCCATGAGGACCCCTGTGAATTTGGATTATGCAACATCCCACCTGATTGGGTCTGGGAAGAGATCCGAGGAAATTGTAGGATCGTCCAAAGATTAGGCATCACTAGAGAAGAGTATAGGATGGCTTGAAGAGTGTTGAGCTCCATATATTGGAATCATTATAGGTTTCATTATGTTGTTTCTGTAATAGATTGTGATGTTTCTTGGAAGACATTAGTTTTTGTGCTTATTAGTCTATTGCAGGTATTATTATAACCCTTAGTTATCCTTGTACTAATTTTTGCGAACTTCCATCCATAAGAATATGCCATTGTTATATGCTCTATTATATGTGTAATGGGTAAATGATTTATGTTTTGGCACTTCCTTCAACACTAATACAAACTATTTGATAAAATAACACAAAGAAGAATAATAAATTTGGGTAGTATACACATATTTCCCATCTATCCTATTTAGGAACATTACAATGGTATATGAGTTGGTGATTCTACCAGACTGTGATTACATTAGTTCCTAGGAAGAAAGGGCATGGAGGATTCCCTCGAAGTTAACCAAAGATAGAAGTGGAATCAAACCAAACCAAGTAATAAATTTAGGTAAACATGGAGGATAAATAGGAGGTTACACAAGATCCGATGCTTAGACTATTGAATCGTTTGAATAAAAGTCAAGAAGAAGCTAACTAGAACCAGGTAGTTGTTGGTTGTGGAGTTTGATTATCTTCCTGATTTAGAGTTCTTTGTTTTCATCTATGTTTATACCCCATGAATAATTTACACCTTAAAATAATGTACACTCCTCCACGTAGGGGAGTGCGGGGGGGTATATTGTAATTTCATAGTAAATTTGGACCATTCATTATAAGGTTGCAAATATGACGATAGAAGTTATGTTAGGGTTTTTTTCACTAGAAGGAGACCCTCTTTTATGAGGTAAATGTGTTGCGGCTATGGAACATGGAGAATATTTTATTTTGAGTGACGAGACTATCAGAGAAAGAAGAGGAATTTACAATGGGTGTGTTGTAGGTTGTATCCCTTCATTTGTTGGATAATAATAAAGGAAGGACATGGAAATTTCTTTGGTGGATGTATCCTACACTAGGTGAACAATATATATATATGCGTCTCTATTATATTATGTATATTCTGTTTTTTATAGCTCCACAATCCTGTTTTTCTAACAAATGGCATCAGAGAGAAAGGTAAGTCATGGGAAAATAGGGTTCATGGTTCAAGTGGGAGCAATGGCGAAAAATGGAAATTTTAGGGTCAAGAAATTTAACGAAAAAAAACTACCATTTATGGAAGATGAAGATGGGATATTATTTATATCAAAAGGATATATTCCCACCATTGGGTAGAATAGAAAAGAAGTTGACGACCATGAAGGATGAAGAATGGGAGGTTCTTGACAGGAAGGAACTAGGAACGGTACAACTGAGCCTGGAAGCATTGGTGCCTTTCCATATTTTGAAAGAAAAGATAATGAAGGAGTTGATGGACGCATTGGCTAAACTGTATGAAAAACCATCGATGTCCAATAAGGTATTTCTAAAGAAGATATTATTTAATATGAAGATGTCAGAAGATGGGTCTGTTGTAGATCATTTAAATGAATTTAATATGGTTACTAATCAGATAAGTTCTGTAAAAGTGGAATTTGATGATGAGGTTAGGGACATTATAATCTTGTGCTCATTTCCAGAAATATGGAATGGCTTGGTCATGGATGTAAGTAAATCTATCTCTGGTTCAAATACTTTAAAATTTGATGATGTTGTTGGTGTTATCCTTAGTGAGAAAATGCGTTGAAAAAGCATAGGTGAGACATCTGGTAATGTGTTAAACATGGAGAACAGGGGAAGACAAAAGGATAGAGTAAAGGGATCAAGGAACTGCAGAAATTCTAGGAAGGGAAGATCCAAATCCAACTAGGAAAGATAGAGTGTTGGAATTGTGGGAAGAAAGGACATATGAAAATACTGCAGAGCTCCAAAAAAACAAAGAGATGGACAACAAGAGAAAAATCAGGAAGCAAATGTATCATGTTATATGTTACAAGATGCTTTAATTCTTTCTATAGATAATATTTCTAAGTCTTGGGTAGTAGATTCAGGGGCTTCATTTCATGCCACACCCCATAGGAAACATTTTTTAGATTATTTTCAAGGTGATTTTGGACAGGTTCATTTGGGTGATGATGCACCATGCAAAATTGTTGGAATGGGAAAGGTAAAAATAAANTGGGTAGTAGATTCAGGGGCTTCATTTCATGCCACACCCCATAGGAAACATTTTTTAGATTATTTTCAAGGTGATTTTGGACAGGTTCATTTGGGTGATGATGCACCATGCAAAATTGTTGGAATGGGAAAGGTAAAAATAAAGAAAAGGAATGGAAACAAATGGTTGTTGAAAGAGGTTAGGCATGTTCCATATCTAAGGAAAAATATAATTTCAACAGGGAAGTTGGAATGTGAAGGTTGTATATCCATATTTACAGATAAGATGTGGAAGGTCACCAAAGGATCATTGGTGATAACAAAAGGAGAAAAGGTAGGTGCATTGTATTTATGTACTGGTAATATTGATTCTTCTATCTCTTTAGCTTCTACATGAGTGGATACAACACCATGGAATCATAGGATTGGACACATGAGTGAGAAGGGGATGTAGATACTTCAAAATAATTTGTTTTCCAGATCTTAAACAAATTGATTTGTATTTATGTGAGCATTTTGTTTATGGAAAACAGAAGAGAGTCAAATTTCTCAGAGTCGAAAAAGAAAAGAAGAGTGAAAGGTTATAGCTTGTGCATACATATGTATGGGGACCAACTTAGGTATCATCTATTGGTGTCTCTCCTTATTATGTTACTTTTATTGATGATGCAACTAGAAAAACTTGGGTTTATTGCAATCTAAAAAAATATGATGGTTTTTATACTTTTAAGCAATGGAAAGTTTTGGTTGAGAATGAGATAGGAAAAAGGTTGAATTGTCTTAGATCAGACAATGGAGGTGAATATTACAGAAAGGAGTTTAATGATTATTGTTCATACCATGGGATTCATAGAGAGAATACAGTTGCAAGAACACCACAAGAAAATGGTGTGTCATAAAGGATGAATAGGACAATCTTGGAGCATGAAAGGAGTATGAGATTGCATGTTGGTCTACCCTTACAGTTATGGGCAGATGTTGTAGATAATGTTGTTTATTTAATAAACAAAGTACCTTCAATGTATTTGGATGGTGTAATTCTAGAGGAGGCCTGGACAAGTAAAAAGGTAAATTATTCTATTTTGAAGACTTTCGGTTGTGAAGCATTTTTCCATATTGATAAAGGAAATAGAACAAAGCTCGAGGAAAAATCCAAGAAGTGTACTTTTATTGGATACAACATTAACAATTTTGGTTATCGCTTATGGGATTATGAAAATCACAAAATAATTAGGATTAGATATGTCATATTCAATGAGAAGGTCATGTACAAAGATCCGTGGGAAAGATAAAAGGAATAGAAAAACTAGAATACAAAGTGCTTCATGAGATCATTGAAAAAGAAATTCTAAAGGAACTGTTGTAACCTAGGTCTACATCCCCTGGCTCTCTTATATTTTTCGTTGTGCCTTCATAAAATTTTACTCTTATGGTTGGTTAAGTCATCTTCCCGTTATTGAGTGACTTGGTTCTTATTAATTTTTTTGTGGTTTGAGTCTTTACACATTTCTGTTCTATTTTTCTTGAAAGGATGAAATATATGTTGGATTTGGTTCGAATTACTTGTCATCATAATTTCCATTGATCCATCTCACCACAGGTTTACCAAGCCTTTTTGTATATGCAGGAAACACCCTTGGACAAACACAACCATTCAGAACGGTCATTTTCGGGTCAGGATTGTCGAAATGAACATGGAAATTTTCAATGGTAAAGATCCACGAAGAAAATCATATCAACAGTTGTCATCCAAGAAGGGGTTATGAATTACGTGGAGTTTAACACCAAGATTCATCAGAAGTCCTGAACCCTCGAAGTGATTAACACAACTTAAGCTTGGGTTAATTAGTGATAATCACTGGCTAATCACTTCGGCAATTTTCCTTTGAGAGATTGGCATACTTCACATCCACAAATTCCCGAAGCCCGAACTCCTGGAGACCTGAAGAGAATATGGGTCGTTCATCTATCAGGACACACGTCGAAGTCCCGAAGAGTAGAAGAGCCAAAGTGTTGAAGAGCTTAAATCCTGAAGTCTTGAATAAAATATGGATCGTTCATCGACCATGACACGTGGTGACAAATCATTTACTTCGACGATTTTCACTTCAGGAATTTTCCAAGAATAAACATTTGAAACTCCCTAATCCTGAAGTGCCAAAAACCCGAAACAAATCAAGGCCATACATCAACAGAGACATGTGGAAGTAGATCATCCACTTCAGGAGTTTTCCTCTGGCATATATTCATGCTTCACATTTGAAACTCCCGAAGCCCAAATTTCCGAAGAGAATTTGGACCGTTCATCCATCATGCCACGTGGCGACAGATCACTCACTTCGAAGTTTTTTTCCTCCGGGAGATGTTTCATGTTTCATATTCAAAACACCCAAAGCCCTAATGCCTGAAGTGAATTTGGACCTTTGATCCCAGGTCAAAGAGAACTGTTGATCCTCGCAGGAGGAAAATCTCACCCAGATCTCGGATTGTAATCAAATTGATGACTATAATTCATTCTGGGGACGCAAATTGCTCGAGCTTTAATTTTCCTAAGAAATCCTGCAATTGGAACCATGGTATTTTTGGAAGGGTACGTGGCATGTTGTGGTGGATTGCGGGCCCAAAGGCATTCTGAATCCAAACCACCCTCAAAATCTCTCGCAATCACATGCTTGAATGACATCAGATCACTGCATCACCTCCACTCATCCACTCACTACTCTGGATCCTCTCATCACTCGACACTTGTCCTCCATTAACCTCCACGCTGATCCCCATCTATGGTGGCCCAACTATCCATATCGATGGTCCTTATCGCAACTCGAACCCCCCCGCAACCATTCTACCTTTAACAGTGGGGGGGGGCAGGTTCCGAGTAAGTATTTTTCCCTGCACGGGCCCTGCCTAACATGGAGAATCCTCAAGAACTCAGACCACCACCTCTAATCCACTTACCACCTACCCCCCTTTGATTTCCTCTAGAATTTTTTTTCAATACCGCCTCCTCTCGCCTTTCGCCACCTGTTCTCCACTCACTTCCCAAGCTACTCACACCTCCTCTCACTATGCCATCTGTCTTCACACGTCATCTACCCTTGCATCCATTCATCTCATATATTGATTGGATGTTTGACTACATGTATCCCCTCATGGTCGATGGGCCGACAACCATTCCAGCGAAGCTATTTCACAGGTACAAATGGCATCTGACGGGGTCAATATAGAGTGTGCTTGGCTTCTGAAAGATCATGCATAGACAAAGAGTTAAGTCTCAGTCATAGGTCAAATTAGATTAGTTCCAAACATGCCATCATTCAACACAGAGATTTTCTCTGTCACTCCGATGCATATTTTCGGCCTCTCAGTTCCTCCAACACATGCATCAGTTCTGTCACAGAGACAGTAATATTTTTATTTGATTAAGTCTAGAATTTTCCTAGATTAGATGCAAGAGTGATCTTATGTTTGTGATAAGATCCACTCTTTTTGATTGATTCCAGTGTCTTAGTGAATTTAATTATTTGATTTACAAAAATTTCCCTAAATTTAGGTCTCAGTCCCCTAAGGATGAGAGCCTCTGCAACTCTTTTAAATAGTTAGTTTTTTGATATTGTAAACGTCAGATTTTTTGAGGAAGGAATATCAATATAACAGATTGGTTGGAACCATTTTATGCATGGATTATCTCTATACCTGGATGAACATACTCTTGATCAAAGTGTTACGTTCAACTCTTCATGTGTTTTCATTCTTATCTTGAATACAGTTTTTGATTTGTGCAATGTACATTTCATTTCCTTTCAACTATTATATGACTTATTTTTACTGATATGCAACCTATCTAACAACTTATTCTTTGGTGAATATTTTTTTTCTTCAACCTATGGGAATTATTGTGTTTTGATACATGTTTGATGTCTTGAAATGATATTTTAAGTATTGAAATTCTTGCAGCAGATTATTCATTGTGTAGTTTGTTGTTTCCCTCTATTTTCTATAATTTCACTAGTTTGTCATTAGTGTGCCATTAGCCAAGGAGGGTCCTCATCCATATCATTCTTCCAACCCAACCTTGCCTTTGTCTTGATATAATAAACCTCATACCAACCAACAAAAAGTTAAAAGAAGCAATCATTCTAAATTGATAGGTGGCCTAGCTTTTCCCTTTAGCAGTCAGGTGCATATTTTAGGACCAACATCTTCTGGCACCATTGCCAGGGAACGAAGTAATGAAATAAATTTCTCTGGGAGAAATAAAATTGATCATATCTGAACTTTGATGGTGAACAAAGATCAGATACAAAAACACTGTCATCTTTCACCTGGTGACTTCACTGAGTAAACTTCAAAGAAAAAATACTGGTGCCTAGAAAGGGATTCAACAGATCCAAATCTGAAAAAAAAAAATCCAAGAAGGATGATTATAACCCTGAGAATAACATAGTAGGCTCTGATCTTGAAATACAACTAAGGAAATCCATTGTAGCTCATATATAGGATTCCCCCCTCAAGGGAAAAGACGCACACCAAGAGAATACTTCAAACCATCATCACGAGCAGCTTGAATTGCTATCCCTGAGAATCATAATTCCAATGGGGCTCAGACATCTCCTACTCCTGATTCCACTTCATCATCCAATCTTGGATCCACTCATGTATCTCCCATAAATTTGCAAATTCATATTTCTCAAGCCATGGTCATTAATAGGATGGATGTCATAATTGTTGCCAAATATGCACCCTTAGTGCTACATGTAGTTTTACATGCACTCCCAACCACAAATTACATGAAATATCTGCTAAGATATAATGGGGAAGGTGAAATAACTGTTGAATAACATCTTCTAGCCTTTTACAGTTTTGCAGACAACTTTAACATTGATTATTCATATGTGTGGATGAGGTTGTTTGTGAAGAGTTTGGATGGGGAGGTCAGAAAATGGTTCAGAAGTCTTCCTCCAGCCTCCATTGTAGATATTGAGGTGTTATATGAATCTTTTATAAAGCAATGGGGATATATGAGAGATTATCCCTATTACATCACTGAATCTAGGGCTCTAAAGAGAAACAATGGTGAATCTATTTTAGATTTCACCAAGAGATTCAACAAAATGTATGGTAGAATCCCAGATGAAATCAAACCAACTGAAGCCTCTACCAAGATCAATTATGCTAATACATTTGATGCCAAATTCTCCCTCCTTATGAGAGAGAGAAGATAAACCACACTGTTATCCATGCAGGAAGAAACCATTAAAGTTGAATCTAATATTTTGGCATCATATAGATTAAATACTAGATCTAATAAAGAGAAGAAAAAATAGAGAGAGGATGCCCCAACCTCCTCTAAACCAGCTACATATGATCCTCAACTTGAAGAGATGACTACGACTTTGAAGGATCTGACTTCCAGGATAGCAAAGCTAAAATGGGAATCCAAACAGTCGAACAGAACTTTTCAAGGGGCTGGTAATAGAAATAGAACCAATTCAGAAGGCCTAATGATGCTCCTCAAGTAATGCAGAGAGAAAGGAGAAATTTTGATGATCAAAGGGTAGTACCCCCTTTACAAAACAATTAGATTGATGATATAGATGTAGAAAATGATGTTGTGGATGATATAGTTGTTCTTTTCAATGATACAGATTATTATACCAGTCACTTAACACAACAAGAATATGAGTTAGCACAATTTTCAAAACAATTTGATGATCAGATAGGGGAAGAGGGAGTTCTTCAAGGTCAACCCAAGAAGAAATACGATTTGAGGACGAGAAATGGAGCTTCCAAGGCCACCACGTATCATCAAGGAAAACAAGCAGAATCCCCTCTCAAGCCAAATCCGAATAAAGGTATGCCATCTAAAACTCAGTCATCTCCACTATCAAAACATCTTTCCCCTGAAACAAAGGAAGCTGATAAGCCACCAACCTCTTTGAGCCTGGAAGATGAGCTGAGAAAAATCAAGATTCCTGTCCCTTTGACAGAATTGTTAAAAAATGAACCTTTCAAGAAATCCATCATGAAATTTCTACATCCAACTCCTTCTAGTGTATCTTCCGATGTCATTAGTATACAGGATGAAAACCCAATCATTATTGTGGGTCCACACATTGAGGATGGCTCTAATTCTTCTCCTCCTTTCTATATATATCTGAATGTCCATGATAAGATCCTGCACAAATTTCTTATGGACTCAGGAGCCTCTCACAATGTCATGCCCAATGTTGTTATGGAAGAAATAGGTCTGTATATTACCAAGCCTTACCAAGACCTATATTCCTTTGATTCTATGAAAGTAAAATTCTTGGGATTGATAAAGGATATGGTGGTTTCTCTAGCATAAATACCCATGAAGAGTGTAGTGATGGAGATTGTGGTGGCCGACATCCCCCCAAATTTTGGCATGCTCTTATCCATAACTTGGGCTAAGAAGGTTGGGGGATCATAGCAAATGGACCTCACATATGCCACCATTATTGTGTTTGGTGGTGAGCACATGAGGCTATACAAAGAGGTAAGGTTAGCCTACATAGTCAATGATCATCATAACCCAAGAAATCACCCCATTTATGTTGTTGAGGATGGTATGGGTTCGTTTGTTTTTCATTTAAATGATGATGAACCTGAAATATCAGTTAGCCAACCTAGAGAGAAGATGATGACTGGTCAAAAAAACAAGGTGTGGAAGATGTATTTCGATGGATCTTCATCAAGAGAAGGATCTGGTGCAGGTATTCTCCTCATTTCCCCTTCAGAAGAAGTAATAACCCTCTCTTATAAGCTAGAGTTTGAGACTACTAACAATATAGTTGAATATGAAGCTATGGTATTGGGATTGAGGGCTGCCAAATACATGGCCATTGATTGTCTAGCAATTTTTGGTGATTCTAAGTTGGTCATCAATCAATTGAGGAATATGTATCAAACAAAGAAACAGAGGCTCAAGCAGTACAGGAACGAGGTATGGGATTTGATCAATAATTTATTTCTAGCATTTAACATTTATTTCATTCCCAAATAACATAATCAGAAGGTTGATTCACTGGCCTTGGCTTCCAGCATGTCCAGGCCTCCCATTGGCCCAAATATTAAATATCAGGTGGAAATCAAACATAGAAAAGCCATAACAGACAACATAAAGAACTAGCAAGTCTTTAGTGATGATTTAGAGATGCAGATATTTCTACACACCATTGATGAATTATCCAATATCTCAATTGATCAAGAAAGTCAAGAAGATGAAAATGAGAAATTAGAAGATCAATAATCCTCTCATATATTGAAGACAATGGTTGTTCATGATATTGTGGAGCTGAAAACCAATCACATTTCGAGAGGACTAGTACCATTGTAAATATTATTCGAAAACAATGATGTTTACAAAGGAACTGCCATGAAGAATCAAGAATAAGAGGTGTCAAAGTGCAACATTGGGACCACTAAGAATACCAATATCATCAAGTTGTCCAAAGCATTGACTGGGGAACAAAAAGATAGGTATGCCAATATCATTAAAAAATTTGCTGATACTTTTGCATGGTCCTATGAATATTTGAAGACATTTGATATTGACATCATCCAACACAAGATCCCTCTAAAAACTGGCTCCAAGCCATTCATACAGAAGATTAGACAATTTAATCCCATGTTAATGTACATAATTGAGAAAGAGATAAAATAATGTTGGATGCCAAGATTATTGTACCATTGAGGTAGTCAAACTGGGTGGCCAACTTAGTACCTGTAAGAAAGAAGAGTGGGGAGATATGCTTATGTGTTGATTTCATAAATCTAAAAATGTGTTCTTTGAAGGAAAATTACCCCCTCCCCAAGATGGATCATATTTTACAGAGGGTGGTAGGTGCACATGGAATTTCCTTGTTGGATGGATACTCTAGTTATAACCAGATAGTAGTTTGTGAAGAAGACAAAGAAAATAAAACATTCACCACCCCATGGGGAACATTCATGTATGACAATATGCCCTTTGGGTTCATGAACACAGGGGCCACTTTTCAGAGGTCCATGGACATATATTTTGTGGGGGAGAAATAAAAATGTATGGTCATATACCTATATGACATTACCATTTTCTCCAAGTCTGATGAGGAACATTTGCATCATTTGGATCAGGTTTTCAAGAAATGCAGGAGGTATGGGATATCTCTCAATCCTAGTAAGTCGCACTTTTCCATGCCAGAAGGAAAGATCATGGGCCACATCATATCAATGGGAGGCATAAAAATTGATCCTAAGAGGGTTTGTGCCATTCAAAAAACCAAGATCCACAAAAACAAAAAGGTTGTCTAGTCTTTTATTGGTAAGATAAACTTCCTCAGACATTTTGTGCCAAATTTTTTTGAAATTCTGAATCCTTTTACTAACATGTTGAATAAAGATGTTGTGATAAAATGGTCCCCAGAGGAAAAATCATCTTTCCAAACAATCAAGCAAGCTTTAGTCAAAGAACTTGTATTGGTTAGCCCTGACTATACCATGGAGTTCTTCATATTTTCCTTTAAACAATTGTTGTTGTACTGCTATAGAAAAATGAGGAATGGAATGAGCAGTGAATAACCTTTTTCATAAGATCCCTTCAAGATGTTGAGCTCAAGTATGATATATTAGAGAAGCAGGCTTATGCACTGGTCAAACAAATCAAGGACTTCAGGTTTTACATGCTACAGTCTATCATAATGGCCTTTGTTCCTAGCAGCGGTGTCAAAGAGACTCTAGTCCAGCAAGACAATGAGGGGAAAAGAAGAAAATGGATTTTCAAGTTGCTGGAGTATGATTTGCACATAAATCCCACCAAGTTGATCAAGGGGCAAGGATTAGCCAAATTTCTATCAGAATCAAACTACAAGGTGCTCAAGTTGCATAAAATCTTCACCCAATCAGATGCACCCATCATATAGCCTGGACAAGACAACTTATAGGTATTTGAAAAATATTCCTCTTCACCTTGGTATAAAAACATCATCTATTTTCTACATCATTTTGAATGTCCACCATATTTGAAGAAGACAAAGGCCAAGTCTCTCAAGTCGAAAGCCATCAAATTCTATATTTCAAACCAGAGCTTGTATTGGAGGGATCCTGCTAGCATTCTGTTAAAATGCCTTGATGGAGATGAAGCTAAACAAGTCACAACAGAAATGCACAGAGGAGTGTGTGGAGGGCACCAGCATTGGAAGGCCACAATGCTCAATATCCTGAGGGAAGGATACTACTGGCCCACCCTTTTCTCTGATGTGTTTTCTACTGTTAGAGCCTGCAATGAATGTTAGATGTTTGCAGAGAAAAAAAAGTTACTATCACTGCCCCTGAAACCTATCAAATCCAATAGTCCATTTCAGCAATGGGGGTTAGACTTAATAGGAGAAATAAATCCACCCTCTAGTGAACAACATAAGTGGATCCTCACTGCCACCGACTACTTCACCAAATGGATTGAGGATTTTCCCACTAGGAATGCCACTGACAAGGTAATCATGAATTTCCTGGAAACTAATATTTTTACCAAATTTGGTTGCACTAGTAAGCTTGTAACAAATAATTCCCAAGAATTCAAGTCCAAAGCCATGATTGACTTCTATGGAAGTCACAACATTTCCTTGACACATTCCACACCCTATTACCCTTAGGGAAATGGCCTGGTAGAATCATCAAACAAGACTCTCATCAAGATCATTAAAAATTTGTTGGTTGAAAGCAAGAAATATCGGGACTCTAAACTCAAATATGCTTTATGGGTTGATAGAATCAACACTAAGAAGTCTCTAGGAACCTCATCATTCCAACTGGTTCATGGCATAGACATTGTTTTTCCTCCTCATCTTGGTATACCAGTCCTAAAATTCTTGCAGGAGGATATTGAGGATCCCAATGACATCCAATGGAGGATCTTCCAAATTATAGAAGTTTAGTAGAGAAAGGAGGCACTTGATCAGAGAACAGAGGCATACCAGAGAAAAATCAAATCGACCTTTGATAATAAAACCAAGGAGATTTTTTAGGAAGGTGACCTAGTTTTGATGTGGGATGCCAGAAGGGATGACAAGTCCAAGCACGGTAAATTCGATAACCTATGGTTTGTCCCTTTTAATGTGATTTAAGTTTTGGACAATAACACGTTCATCCTGTACAATCTAGATGATACAAATATCTTTGGAGGCCCAATAAATGGATGCTTCCTGAAACACTATTTTGTTTGAGGATGGGGGAAGGTCCCTCTTGTATCATAGAAGCTTTCCTTTTATTATTGTTTTGATTAGTTAGTTGTATGTGAATAAAGACTCCATAGCCCAACAAGGCACCAGGGTGTAGTTTCAGTTTTTTATTCAATAAAATGCATGGATGAGGGATAGTAATAGATACGCAGGGCTGACAGATAGAAACGAGGGTAAGTGATGAAAGGTAAGAGAAATTATCTAATCTCAAGGAACTGATCTACAGTTCTTAGCACCTCACAGGGATGCAATATCCCCAGTTGGAGCCAATGTTGTAACCTAGGTCTGCATCCCCTGCCTCTCTTCTCTTTTTCTCTATGCCTTCATCAAATTTTACTCTTCTGGTTGGTTAAGTCATCTTCCCATTACTGAGTGACTTGGTTCTTATTTGTTTTTTCTTGATTTGAGTCTTTGCGCATTTATGTTCTTTTTTTCTTGAAAGGATGAAATATATGTTGGATTTGGTTTGAATTACTTGTCATCATAATTTCCATTGATCCAACTCACCACAGGTCGACCAAGCCTTTTTATATACACAGGAAACGCCCATGGACAAACGAAGCCATTCAGAATGGTCATTTTCGGGCCAGGATTGCCAAAATGAACAAGGGAATTTTCAATGGTAAAGATCCACCAAGAAAATCACATCAATGACTTTTTTTCAGGCAGGGGTGCAGAATTGCGCGGAGTTTAACACCAAGAGTTATTAGAAGTATCAAACCCCCAAAGTATTTAGCACAACTTAAGCTTAGGTTAATTAGTGATAAGCATTAGCTAATCACTTCAACGATTTTCCTTTGGGATATTGGCATACTTCACATCCACAAATTCCCAAAGCCCGAATACCCAGAGACCTAAAGAGAATCTATGTCATTCATCTATCAGTACATGCGTCGAAGTCCCAGAGAGCCAAAGAGATGAAGTGTTGAAGAGATTAAATCCTAAGGTCCCGAATCAAATATGGACCATTCGTCAATCATGACACGCGACGAGAGATCATTTACTTTGGTGATTTTCACTTTGGGATTTTTCCAAGCACAAACATTTGAAACTCCCAAAGCCCGAAGTGTTGAAAACCTAGAACAAATTAGGACTATACATCAACAAAGACACGTGGAAGTAGATCATCCACTTCGATAGTTTTCCTCCAGGAGATCTTCACACTTCACATTTGAAACTCTCGAAGCCCGGATTTCTGAAGAGAATCTGGACCATTCATCCGTCATGGCACATGGCAACAAATCACTTTCTTTGGAGTTTTTTTACTCTGGGAGATGTTTCATGTTTCATATTCAAAACACCCGAAGCCCGAAATTCCGAAGTGAATCTGGACCATTGATCCCAGGTCAACGAGAACCATCGATCCTCATAGCAAGTAAATGTCACCAAGATCTCAGATCGTAATCAAATCGATGGCTATAGTTCATTGCGGGGACACAAAATGCTTGAGAGTTAATTTTCCTAAGAGGTCCAGCAACTGGAACCATGGTATTTTTGGAAGGGTACGTGGCAACTTGTTGTGTATTGCATGCCCAAAGGCATTCTAAATCCAAACCACCCTCAAAAACTCCTACAATAACATTCTTGAATGACATCAGATCACTGTGTCACCTCCACATCACCTCCAATCATCCACTCACTACTCTCACTGCTCTCACCACCTGACACTTGTCCTCCATTAACCCCCACGCTGATCTCCATTAGCGGTGGCCCACTTCTCTAGATTGACGGTCCTTATCGTAACTTGGACCCCCCCGACCATTCTAACTTTAACGATGGGTGGGGGTCCAAGTAAGTAGTTTTCCCACCTTGTGCCCTACCTAATGTGGCATCTCCTCAAGGACTCAGAC
>ML778945.1:17679-33092 GCA_009831015.1 Picea engelmannii
TCAATACCACCTCCTCTTTCCTTTCGACACCTATTCTCCACTCACTTACCAACCTACTCACACCTCCTCTCACTATGCCATCTATATTCACACATCTTATACCCTTGCATCCATTCATCCCATCTCCCAATTGGATTCTCCTCTCCACGTCTCCCCTCATGCCCTATGGGCCAACAACCATTCCAGTGAAGCTATTTCATAGGTACAGATGGCATATGACGGGGTCAATACAGAGTGTGCTTGGCTTCCAAAAGCTCAGGCATAGACAAAGAGTTAAGTCACAGTCACAGGTCTAGGCATATTAGTTCCTAACATGTCGTCATTCAACATAGAGCTCTTCTCTATCACTCCGAGGCCTATTTTCTCCCCCTCAGTTCCTCTATCACATGCATCAGTTATGTCGCAGAGATAGTAGTAGTTTTATTTGATTAATTCCATCATTTTCCTAGATTAGATGCAATAGTGGTCTTCTATGTGTGATAAAAACCACTCTTGCTGATTAAGTCTAGTGTCTTAGTGAATTTAATTATTTGATTTATGAATAGTTCCCTAAATTCAGGTCTCAGTCCCCTAAGGACAAGAGCCTCTGCAACTCTTTTAAATAGTTAGTTTTTGGATATTGTAAAGGTCAGATTTTTTGAGGAAGGAATAACAATACAAAAAATTGGTTGGACCTATTTTATGCATGGATTAAAGCTCTCTACTTGGTGAAAATACTATTGATGACAGTGTTTCGTTCAACTCTTCATGTGTTTTCATTCTTATATTGAATATAGTTTTTGATTTGTGCAACGTACATTTCATTTCCTTTCAGCTATTGTATGACTTATTTTTACTGATATGCAACTTGTCAAACAACTAATGCTTTGGTGAATATTTTTTTCTGCAACCTATGGGAATTATTGTGTTTTGATACATGTTTGATGTGTGAAATGATATTTTAAGTATTGAACTTCTTGCAGTAGATTATTCATTGAGTAGTTTGTTGTTTCCCTCTATTTTCTATAATTTCACTGGTCTGTCATTAGTGTGTCATTAGCCAAGGAGGGCCCTCATCCATATTATTATTCCAACCCAACCTTGCCTTTGTCTTGATAGAATAACCCTTAGACCAACCAACAAAAATTTAAAAGAAGAAATCATTCTAAACTGATAGGTGGCCTAGCTTTTCCATTTAACAGTCAGATGCAGACTTTAGGACCAACAGGAACCAAAAAATCAAAATGTACAACAACAGAAGCAACATGTGCCTCAAACTCCTACAAGTGTTGTTAGAATATCTACCAGGTTAAGTAGAACCCCTGAATGATACTCTCCTTCATTGTATTATGTATTTTTTATTGATTCTGGTGAACCAGAATGTTATGAAGAGGAAATGCAGGTAGACACAAAAAATAAGTGGGAGAAAGGAATGAAAGAGGAAATGGATTCCCTGGTAAATAACCAGAATTGGGATTTGGTTTAGTTTCCTGCTGGAAAAAGAGAATTACAGAATAAATGGGTTTACAAGTTGAAGGAAGAAGATGGAGGAAAAAAACGATACAATGCTATACTTGTTGTAAAGGGGTTTGCACAAAAGAAAGGTATAGATTTTGATGAAATGTTTTCTCCTTCTATTAAAATTACTTCAATTAGGATTATTTTAAGATTTGTAGAAGTAGAATATTTACATCTAGAAAAGTTGGATGTAAAAACAACTTTTCTCGATGGGCTCTTCTAATCCTATGCTCATTTCCAAAAATGTGGAGAACCTAATAGTAGACCATTACGATAGTCCTAAAATTGGTAGGAAAACAAGGATACATAGGACCACATGAAATTTAGTGAAGAACTCATGCAAAGGGTAGAAATACTCATATCCCATCACAGAGTGCCTTACATACAGGGAATAGAAGGGTTTTAAGACCTTTTTTACCACCATTCCTTGAGGAGAAACCTATTGGAGTGAAGGAACCACAAAATAATGTTGAGGAGGTCTTAGGCTACAACCGAGAATATTATTCATTAGTGGAGGAAGTTCGGGAAGATAAGTCTTACAAAAATTAATACAATATCATGATGAGGAACAAACCAAGGGGAGCACAGTACCCACATAATGTTGATATGGTTCTTAAGATAGGAAAAATGGAATTTCCATATTTTGATGGATCATCCAAAACCACATCCAGAGCATGGGTGCACAAGTTAGATACATATTTCCATCTTAACTTGTTAACAAAATCATAAGCCATCAAATTTTACACCCTACACTTGGATGTGGAAGCTCATGAGTGGTGGTTCCATGGGTTGGTAACACTAGGGCATTCCAACATCACATCATATGAGGATTTTACCCAGAGATTGATGGATAGGTTCGACAGGAAAGATCCCGAGATCCACTTCAGGGAATTGGCACAATTAAAGTAGACCAATTCACTTGAAGCATACATCACATAATTCCAGAGGATGGCAATAATGATGACTGATATTTCTTACCAGAGGTTAGTGATGTTATTCACAAAGGGTATAGTTGAACCCTATGGAGGATGGGTGAAGGCCTTTAGGATCCCCACATTACAGTACACCATCATGAAGAATTAGGATATGGCTGACACATCAACCAAGATGGTCCTAGTAAAACCCTTCATTCCACAGAAGGGTCAATGTTGGTTGTGGAGCCTGATTATCTTCCTAATTAATAGGTTTATTTTAGCCATGATTGGGCCCCATTCCCTAATGGGGTGGGGGGGGGATTTCCCCCACACAAGTGTTGCGAGGGGGGGTGGATATAGGCGGGGAATTTGGGGCAGCTCCCCCAAAAAAAAATATTGGGAAACATTTCCTTGTAAAATATTGTAATTTCGTAATCAATTTGGTCCATTCATTATAAGGTATCAGATCTTATGGTAGAAGTTATTTTTAAGGTTTTTTTTTCCTAGAAAGAAACCCTCTTTTATGAGGGAATTGTATTTCGATTGTGTATTATTGTGAATATTGTGTTATGAGAGAGGATACTGTGAGAAAAAGTAGAGGAAGTTACAACGAGTGTGGTGTAGGCTGTATCCCTTCATTTTGTTGAATAATAATAAGGAAGGACTTGGAAAATTCTTTGGTGGATGTATCCCACACTGGGTGAACCATGTATATCTGTGTCTCTATTGTATTATGTATCTTCTATGTTTTATTTTTTTAATTATTTTATTTTATTGCTCCGCAGTCCTGCTTTTATAACAATTGGTATCAGAGAAAAAGGTAACTCATAGGAAAAGAGGGTTCTTGGTTTGAGTGGGAGAAATGGAGGAATATGGAAATTTTAGGGTTAAGAAATTTAATGGCCAAAAATACTAGTTATGGAAGATGCAGATGGAAGATTATTTATATCATAAGGATCTATTCCTACCATTGGGAGGAAAAGAAAATAAGTCAATGGCCATGGAGGACGAATAATGTGAGGTTCTTGACAGAAAGACACTAGGAACGATATGACTGAGCGTGGCAATGTCGATGGCTTTCAATATTTCAAAAGAAAAGACAACGAAGGAGTTGATGGATGCATTGGTTAAACTCTATTAAAAACCCTTGACATCCAATAAGGTATTTCTAATGAAGAGATTATTTAATATGAAGATGTCAGAAGGTGGGTCTATTGCAGATCATTTAAATGAATTTAATATGCTTACTAATCAACTAAGTTCTGTAAAAGTGGACTTTGATGATGAGGTCAGGGATCTTCTAATCTTGTGATCATTGCTAGAAATATGGAATGGCTTGGTCATGGCTGTAAGTAACTCTGTCTCTAGTTCAAATACTTTAAAATTTGATGATGTTGTTGGTGTTATCCTTAGTGAGGAAATGCGATGGAAAAGAATAGGTGAGACATCAGGTAATGCATTAAACATGGAGAACTTGGGAAGATAAAAGGATAGAGGAAAGGGCTCAGGGAACCATGAGAATTCTAGGAATGGAAGATACAAATATAGACTGGGAAATATAGAGTGTTGGAATTGTGGGAAGAAAGGACATATGAAGAAATACTTCATAGCTCCAAAGAAGAAAAGAGATGAACAACATGAGAAAAATCGGGAAGCAAACGTAACATGTGATATGTTACAAGATTCTTTGATTCTTTCTGTAGATAATTTTTCAAATTCTTGGGTAGTAGATTTAGGAGCTTCATTTCATGCCACACTCCATACGAAACATTTTCTAGATTATGTTCAAGGTGATTTTGGATAGGTTCATTTGGGTAATGATGCACTATGGAATGGGAAAGGTAAAAATAAAGCAAAGGAATGGAAACCAATCATTGTTGAAATAGGTAAGACATGTTCCAGATCTAAGGAAAAATTTAATATCAATGGGCAAGATGGAAAGTGAAGGTTGTATATCCATATTTAGAGATAAGGCGTGGAAGTTCACCAAAGGATCACTAGTGATAGCAAAATGAGAGAAGGTAGGTACGTTGTATTTATGTACTAGTAATATTGATTCGTATATATCTTCATATTCTAAAGGAGTGGATACAACACAGTGACATCATAGGATTGGACACATGAGTGAGAAGGGGATGTAGATACTTCACAAAATAAATTTGTTTTCATATCTTAAACAAATTGATTTGGATTTCTGTGAGCATTTTGTTTATGGAAAATAGTAGAGAGTCAGATTTCTCAGAGTTGGAAAAGAAAAGAAGAGTGAAAGGTTAGAGCTTGTTCATACAAATGTATGGGGACAAACTCAGGTATCATATCTTGGTGGATCTCATTATTATGTTAATTTTATTGATGATGCAACTAGAAAAACTTGGGTTTATTGCATTCGACAAAACATGATGTTTTTTATAACTTTAAGAAATGGAATGATTTGGTTGAGAATGAGAGACGAAAAAGGTTGAAATGTCTCAGATCAGAGAATGGAGGTGAATATTGTAGCAAGGAGTTTGATGATTATTGTTCATACCATGGGATTTGTAGAGAGAAAATAGTTCTAGGAACACCACAAGAAAATGGTGTGTCAAAAAGGATGAATAGGACAATCATCGAGCATGCAAGGAGTATGAGATGGCATGTTGGGTTTCCCTTACAGTTATGGGAAGATGTTGTAGATATTTTTGTTTACTTAATAAATAGAGGACCTTAAATATCTTTGGATGGTGGAATTATAAAGGAGGCATGGACAGGTAAAAAGGTAAACTATTATTTTTTGAATAATTTCGGTTGTGAAGCATTTGTCCATATTGATAAAGAAAATAGAACAAAGCTTCAGGAAAAATCCAAGAAGTGTACCTTTATTGGATATAGTGTTAATAATTTTGGTTTTCGTTTATGGGATTATGAAAATCAAAAAACAATTAGCAGTAGAGATGCCATATTCAATGAGAAGGTCGTGTACAAAGATCATTTGTAGGGAAATAAATAGGAAAAATAAAAACCAGAATATACAGTGCTTGATGAGATCACTGGAAATGAAATTCCAAAGGTACCAAAAAATCAAAATGTACAACTATAGGAAAAAAATGTACCTCAAAATCCATCAAGTGTTATTAGAAGAAATACCAGGTTAAGTAGACCCCCTAAACGATTCTCTCCTTCATTGTATTATTTATTGTTGAATTATTTTGGTGAGCCAGAATGTTATGAAGAGGCAATGTAAGTAGACACTAAAAATAAGTGGGAGCAAGGCATGAAAGAGGAAATGGATTCCTTGGTAAATAAACTGAATTGGGACTTGGTTTAGTTTCCTACAGGAAAAAGAGCATTGCAGAATAACTGTGTTTACAAGTTGAAGGAAGAAGATGGAGGAAAAAAGAGGTACAAGGCTAGACTTGTTGTAAACAAGTTTGCACAAAAGAAAGGTATATATTTTGATGAAATATTTTCTCATGTTCTTAAGATGAATTCAATTAGGACTATTTTAAGTCTTTTGGAAGTAGAATATTTACATCTAGAACAATTAGATGTAAAAATAACTTTTATCCATGGGGATTTGGAGGAAGAGAATTATGTAGCAGCCACAAGGGTATGAGATCAAAGCGAAGGAACATTTGGTATTCAGTTTGAAGAAGAGCTTGTATGGACTAAAGAAATATCCAAGGAAGTGGTATTTGAAGTTTGACAGGTTTATGATAGAACAAGGTTATAGTAGATGTCATTCTAATAACTGTGTTTATTTTAAAAGGCTAGAAAATGGAAGCTATATTATCTTTCTATTGTATGTAGATGAGATGCTTGTTGCAAGGTATAATATGCAGGATATAAATGTGATCAAGAGGAAATTAGCTAATTCATTTGTAATGAAGGATTTGGGTGTTGCAAAGAAAATACTTGGTATGAGAATAATAAGAGACAGGAAAAATCATAAATTGACATTCTCTCAGGGTGAGTACATAGAGAATATGTTGGAGAGGTTTAGAATGCAGAATGAAAAACCATTTAGTACACCTTTGGCCATCCATTTTAAATTAACTAAGAAAATGTGTCCCAAGACATAGGAGGATATAGAATACATGTACAAGGTCCCTTATTCATCAGTAGTTGGCAACTTGATGTATGTGATGGTTTGCACAAGACCTGATATTGCACATGTAGTGGGAGTTGTGAGAAGGTATATGAACAATCCAAGTAAAGAACATTGGGAGAAAGTAAAGTGGATTCTAAGGTATTTGAGAGGTACTTCTACTCATGACTTTTGTTTTGGAGGTTCAAACACTGTTCTACAAGGATATGTTGATTCAAATATGGCATGTGATAAATATAGTAGGAGGAGCACCACATGGTATGTTTTTACTATAGGTGGAACAATAGTAAGTTGGATTTCAAAACTTCAAAGGTTGTTTCACTTAAACAACAGAAGAAAAGTATGTTGTTGCTACAAAGGATAGTAAAGAAATGATTTAGTTACGTAGGTTTATGGAGGAATTGAGAAAGAAGAATGATAATAGGAGGTTGTACTATGATAGGATCACATTAGGAGGAGCACCACAAAGTATGTTTTTACTATAGGTGGAAGAGTAGTAAGTTGGATTTCAAAACTACAAAAGGTTGTTGCACTTAAACAATAGAAGAAAAGTATGTTCCTTCTACAAACGCTAGTAAAGAAATGATTTGGTTACATAGGTTTATGGAGTAATTGAGAAAGAAGAAGGAGAATAATAGGTTGTAATGTGATAGTGAGAGTTCCATTCATCTTGCAAATAAATCAACCTCCCATTCAAATACTAAGCTTATACAACTCATGTACCATTTCATACGATCTCTCTTAGAAGATGGACATTTGAAGTTGGAAAAAATACATACTAGCGAAAATCCTGCAAACATGTTAATAAAGGGAGTAATCAGGGAGAAAATGAGTTCCTTCTCAGTTTAATTTGGTATTCAAGAATGAAGGTGAAGATGAGAAATTTTCTAGGTCCAAGTTGGATTACAGTCCCATAAGTACAACAATAGTGGAGTTTTTGTGATTAGTCTCCAAGTGGGAGACTATTGGTTGTGGAACTTGATTATCTTCTTGATTCACAAGTTTTTTTCAGCTGTGCTTGGACCCCATTCCCTAATGGGGTGTGTGTGGGGGATTTCCCCCAAAACATTGTCACCAGGGGGGTCCAGGGGAGGTGGAAATAAGCAGGGGATTCGGGGGAAGTGCTCCCAAAGAGAAATATTGGGAAATATTTCCTTGTAAAATATTGTAATTTCGTAGTCAATATGGATCGTTCATTATAAGGTCGCAGATCTGATGGTAGAAGTTATTTTTAGGGTTTTCTTCCCTAGAAGGTAACCTTGTTTTATGAGGGAATCTTATTGCATATGTGTATTATCGTGAATATTGTATTATGAGAGAGGAGTCTGTGAGATAAAGTAGAGGAAGTTACAATGGGTGTGATGTAGGTTGTATCCCTTTATTTTGCTGGATAATAATATGGAAGGACCTAGAAATTTCTATGGTGGACGTATCCCACACTTGGTGAACCACGTATATCTGTTTCTCTACTGTATTGTGTATATTTTGTGTTTTATTTCCACATTTGTTTTATTTTATTGCTCCATGTTGGTTTTTTATCTCCTCTAACTACTCCTTGGATGACCTAGGTTCATATCTACTATAGTTTCCAATAAAACCCTCTAAAACTATCGGCCCTCCTGGTAAAATAGAAGAAAACACAACACATAGAATGCACTACTTAGTCTCACCCGAGATAGTTCTTACGGGTAGCTGCAATGCTCAGGTGCTTGCAACCTGGGAATGAGTGGGGATCTGGGATTACACTTTGTGATCTTTATTTATTTACTCTAACATTCATCTATACTGCACATTCTTTCATTATTATTCATGCACATAGACACAATCAGATCTAGCTAATCCATTTATGCATTCATCTACTAGCTAACCATTTATAGCAAAAAAATAAAAAATAATCAATACACATAACACATGATCTACCATGGTTCACCCCCTCCTGAGCTATGTCCACAAAGATTTGGATGATTTTCTCGTTTATTATGGTCTCCAAAATTATAGCACTGTGTGCCTTACAATCCTCAATCATGTGGGTTAATATCTACAATTAGGCATACTAGATCACACCAGGCTCCTCAACATGTGATCTAACCCTCAAGATATACCTTATTTTCTCTCTCTAGATCAACAACTTACAAAAAAATCTCGGATTTTCAGTCATTCTTACATTCCAACTCTTTGAACCTCAACCTAGACCTCCTAGCTACTTATTTATACTTATTTTTGGATTATCATCCATTATATCCTCTTACCAAAACCCTAACACTAGCATGGTTGGGTATTTTGGAAAGTGTGCCTCGCATGATTTCCTCCTCTACATGTGCGTTTACCTTGCACGTGTTGCTTTTCCTGACAACTATCTTTTCCTTCTTTGTGCTTTGTCCTCCAAAATTATTCTTTTCTCCAAAATGGACCCACATCCAATAGGCCCCAAACACTGACATGTGGCTCCTCCTTAGCCACCTAGCCAATGCGCTCTCCCTTGACAGTCTCTGCTAGACTATGGAACTTTTTCGCAAGTTCCCTTCTTGCATGAACTTTTATGTGAACGCTTCTAAATTCTGCATTGTGATTTCCTCCTGGACCATGGCTATGCATTCCTCCTATGTGTGCACCATGTTCTTCTCCTCCTCCTCCAATTTCACAATGACCTATGTGGCTTGGTCTTTAAGAGGTTCCATTTGTGCCTATCTTTCCTTCTTTTGTGTTTTCACTGTTATCAGTTCTTCTTGTAGCTTCTTCAGGTCTTGTGTCCCCTTGAGCTGCTCAATGATACTCATCATTCTCTACCTATACTTGAGGTCCTGGATAGCTATGCTTTTTTTTCATTCTTCCTGTTCCCACTGTTGGACCCCTTCGTCTTCCTCCACTGTTGTCCACAACTGCATTGTTCTTTCAAATAGTTATGTTTCTGTGTTAGCTTGTTTCTCCAACTCTGCTAGTTGGAGTGCAGCTTCTGTTTTCCTCTACTCCCTGACCACAGGTGGAGTTGTTGGAGTCAAGTTTTCCTTCAATTCCTTAATATATTGCATATAGTCGTCGATGTTTGGGAAAATCATTTTGATTTTATCCTTTGTACTTGAACTCTCGTCTTGTGCGTTGTCCAGAAGCTGGTTGTAGACTATTATCACCCCTTATTCGATTTTATCTACATGCTCTTTCTCTCCTCTGGTTTCTAACTTCACTTGTTCGACCATGAGATCCAAGGCTTCCTTGTCACCTTTCATTTCTTGTAGTTCTAATGCATCTTTCCTCGTGCGTGACTACATCTTCTGCATGATGTTGACTTGGAGTCTATACAATTCATATGTGGGTATTCTGGCTAATACCATGTCTACTTGCGCCAAATATTTCAGTGGCATTTGTGCTATGGTTTCATCCATGTGAAACATGTCATTTATTACTCTGAATGTTGGACTTACCTGGGAAATTGTGTGAATTGTGTGTTCCTTCTTGAAAATAGAACCATTTATTGGTTGTTTATCTTTTATAACTACTCCTTGGTTGACCGAGGTTCAAATCTACTATAGTTTCCAAAAAAAACCTTAGCAAGTATATGAACAATCCAGGTAAAGAACATTGGGAGGAAGTAAAGTGGATTCTCGGGTATTTGAGAGGTACTTCTACTCATGAATTATGTTTTGCAGGTTCAAACACTGTTCTACAGGGATATGTTGATTCATATATGGCATGTGATAAATATAGTAGGAGGAGCACCACATGGTATGTTTTTAATATAGGTGGAATTGTATTAAGTTGGATTTCAAAACTACAAAAAGTTGTTGCACTTCAACAACAGAAGAAAAGTATGTTGTTTCTGCAAAGGCTAGTAAATAAATGATTTGGTTACAAAGTTTTATGGAGGAATTGTGATGCAGAGCCCCCCCTGCTCTCCTCGGGGCTGCACGACCTCCCGATCTAGGACATTTATTCCTTATAATTTGGATCGACCCTTAGGGATCCTTATTGAACCCAAAACAATTATACACATGCCCCTTTTTCTCCTAAGGTGCAGGTCCTGTGATACCCACAACCTCTATCTGCGCGCTTCTAAAATGTCAAGTTTCAGGTTCTATCTCCTTTTTCATTATCCCCTTCATTCATAAGGCCCTAGGCTATGACCTTACGGAAATATGCAATTGTAGGCGCATCCAAGGGTGGTTTTAGGCCAACCCGCTTTTCACCCCGCAATTCACTACAAAGTGCCATGTATGCCTTCGATGATACAATGGTTTCAATTGCATCCTGCTCAAGGAAAATTAAGATCCAATTATTTGTTCACCCCACAATTCTTCCTCACTGTCGACCTCTCACTTTCGGTGATGATCTGTGATCAATGACTGCTATATATCCTCATTTCCTGTCTTTCATGCGCCTTCCCAAGATAACAAATACTCAAGCTCCATTACATTCAAGACTGAGAGTGAAACTCCTAGACCTCTCATGATCATTCAGTTTCCAAGTGTTTCTCTCTTCTTCAATCATCTGTTCAAAATGGATCTGCAGAATGAATGCCAGCTTTTAGATTCTAATTAATTTAAAAAGGCACGCTATGGCGCTGATTTGTCCCTCCACGTGGGATTTGATGATGATGCTCCTGCATCATACTCGACTACTGGGAAAAACATGAGATCCTTCTCATGGATCCCTCTTCCATGTTGTTGAGATCCTCCAGGGTCCCATACTTTCTCTTGGAGCTGTTCATTTGCTCCTTTTCCTTGCAACTTATTTTTCCCTACTGCTCTTGTAGGTTTTCCTCTGTCCCATTCTTCTCTAATGACCGTTTCTTGTGCTTATTCCAACATCAATCTCTTTATCTTGTCTATTTCTTTGTCCAGCTGGTCGATTGGTTGGTTTTCCCCCTGCGGTATGCTCTGTTTCCTTTTCTCTCCATCAATTTCCAACTCGACTTGTTGGATAAGATGATTTTTCATTTTTACCCTTCTCTCCAGGGCCTCCATATCTTCACACAAATCAACAAGATTCATGCTATCCATTTCTTCCTCTTGTACTATAGTTTCATATTCTACAATTATCTGAAATTTTTGAGCAGTTCCAATGAATGCTCTTCTTTCTCCATCTCTTGGGAACATTGAAATGTGTTCTCTTTCTCCTCTTCACCAATCCGATCAATATGAAATTTCATGTTATCTTCATATCTTGTGGCATTAGTTGGCCAGTCTGTTGCAGACTCTAGTTCTGCAATCTCACCATTGAGTTGTTGCTCAAATTCCTTCTCTGACATATTGACTTCTGTCATCTCCTCTTGTGTTGGTTCAACTCCAACTTCCTCCAGCTACTCCCCAGGATAGTATGTTCCTCCACCTATTTCCAATTTGACATGTTGGAGATGCCTACTCTGGATATTTAACCTCCTCTCCAACGCTTCCATATCCTCATACAACTCAACAAAATCTATGTTGTCTTCTTTCTCTTATGTTGTAGGCTCCAGTGCTGCAGTCATCCCCTGTTCATCCCCCGAGCTAAAAATTTTAAGAAATTATGTTGAATGCTCTTCTCCTGAAATATGCATGACTATCTCTTGGAAGCCATATTTTGATTTTGGATTGTCCAACCAATCCTCCAACATCTTCATCTCTTTCTCCCATTGAGTGAGCAATTCATCTAAATTCTCCTCTTTTTTTGTTGGGGCAAACATCAATGTCTTCTCCTTCTCCTCCTCTTTGATAGTATTTGTTGGTTGTATTTCCTCTATTGCACCTGCATCACATACACAATTATATTTAAAATCACTTGTCTCCATGGTCTCTTTCTTGGATTCTTGTTGCACTATCTTCTCATGCGCAATGCTTGTATTAGCCTCTGCTTGACTATTTGGCAGGAATATTTGAATTCCCCAACGATCAGAACACACCTCTGATATTCTTCCATCACCACTCCTTACTATGAAATCTCAACTGAGTTCATTTCTTCTCCCTTTCCCATCTGACAAATTGGGATTTTCTCTCTTCCCACCTGGAAGTCTATGAGATCAACCAATCCCTTCTCATTTCCCACCTGGAAATTTGAGCTTTCAGCACTTCTCCTCTGGTAGTGTATGAGACCTTCCACTGATCTCTTTATATTTCCCACCTGGCAACTTTAAAGTCCATTTCTTCCTTCCTGGAAGTTTATGAGATCTCCTTCTAATCTCATATCATTGCCCACCTGGCAATATGAATTCCCACTGCTGTCCTCCTGACAGTCTATGCGATCCTCCAATGATATCATTTCATTGCCCACCTGGCAATATGAAAATCCATCTCTACTCTCTTGGTAGTTTATGAGATCTTTATATGATCTCACCTCCTCCTCATCACTGAGGTGTCCCCCAATTTCTGGTTTATGGATGTGAATCAGTTCCTCCTCTATGTCACTGAGGATTTCAACATATCTCAATCACTTCCTCAACTCTTGTTGCGGTTTTTTGGCCAACAATTTTTGAACGGACCATTTTACCGTCCTGTTTTGAAGCCATTCATACCTCTAGTGTACCTTTGTCTCGTGTTTCATCTTCAATGTTAAGCCCTAATATTGGCTCATTACCCCTTAATTGGGGCATATTATATTAGTAATGTTATTTTATTTATGTTGGCTTTAGGCCATTAGTTGTAATTATACCTCCTAATCTCCTATATATACCAAGGATACATTTTCATTTTGAATCATCTTGTACTTGAACATTTAAGTGGGGTAAAAGGAGGTTGCCCCCTCGAAGAGGCTTATTATCTGAAATTATCTCTTTTTCAAGGCGTTGAGTACTTTTTCCAATGTTTTTCTATGCTATATTGATATTTGGTTCTTAACATATGGTATCAGAGCTCAAGGTCTTGGGGTTTCGCTGCTACATCTGAGACACCTTGGCATTTTCACGATAACTTTTTTTTTCTAAAATGTTTCATAAGGAATGGCTTGGAGGATATTTATCAGACATATCAAGGTATGTTGGGTTAAAAATTCAGCTCCTAATCCCTTATAATTTCGGAGATACATCCTGTACAATATAGGGTTCTGGAATCATCCTGAACTGATTCATTGCGGAATGTTCGCTATAAAACATTTTCTGTAACGTTTCAGACCCTGAAATTTGGAGGATATTCACAGAAATTAGTAATTTATCTGTGGTAAATAGTTCATCTTCTGGTTCATCTTAAATTTGTATATATATCCTGTGTAAGATAGGGTATCTGACTAGTCCTATTGACTAGTCTCAAGAAGGTGTTCCAAGTAAAAAAATCATAACTTCTTCCTAGAGTATCCAAATTGAGTGGGACTAGTTTCATTGGATCTTGGACAATATGTAGTATTTCTGGTGTGAGTTTCATAATTTATATCAATTCTTTTGTGCGGGGCATGCTATACAAGTGAGATCTCCTGGACAGGACAAAAATCGACAAGTTGTGGGGAAGCTACCGTAAATTCCACTTGGCACATCCAATTTTGATCAGACCTGTGGCATTGCATAGAAGAAATATCAGTGAACTACATAAAATAAATTTTCATACCCAGAAGGTTCGAAACTTGGGAGACACAACAGAAGAAAGATTGTCTAGCAAAACCACCTCAAAATCAAGGTTCAAAATTGATACTTGGCCAACATGCCACCCAAAAAGGGAACTTCTACATGAAATAATCCTCCAGACAATCCTACTTGGACTCTTGATGAAGG
Organism: Picea engelmannii; assembly: GCA_009831015.1. Lineage (NCBI taxonomy): Eukaryota > Viridiplantae > Streptophyta > Pinopsida > Pinales > Pinaceae > Picea > Picea engelmannii. The sequence continues at coordinate 31,841 of ML778945.1, forward strand.
TTAAGAAATGCGTAGGGAAATAAATGATTTACAAAAGAAGATAATAACAAAAGATTAACTACAAGAGATGATGGAGGGTTTAAAAGGGGAAATCATGGAAGTATTGAAAACTTTCATAACAGAGAAGACACCTAAAAGTTAAAATGCATCCCATGAAATTCATGATGAGGACACAAGGAAGGTGAGTCAAGAATGGAGAAACTCCAACTTTGGTTTGAAGACCAACCACGTTCCTAAGATCGATATGAGGAAGTTTGATGGCAAGGACCCAATCACATGGATACTTTAGACGGAGAAATTCTTTGATCTCCATAATGTGTCACATACACAAAGGTACAAATTGCTTCTTTATATTTAGAACCTAATCAATTTGTATGGTATCAATGGCTTTGTTCTCACAAATCACTAGTCACTGGGACAATTTTCATGGAAGAAATGATAACACACTATGAGGATACAAGGAGAAATACCTTCTTTAGCCAATTGATAAATCTCAAGCAAAAGGGTTCAGTTACCGGGCACATTGAGAACTTCCAAAGATTGAATATAAAGGTAACCGATATTCCATATGAGCACTTGATTGATGTATTCATAGGAACTTTAAAGGATAAATTTCAACATGAGGTTTACCTTTGGGAACCCAAATCATTGGAGAATGCATTTAAGGTGGCAAGAAATGTTGAAAGTAAAAATATGGCTATGGCTACTAGAAGGACCAATCCTAACATCTATAGAGAGAACAATGCTCCTTCTTCTAAAACACCTCAACCTACAAGGTTGACACCTCAACAATTGGAGGAAAGAAAATCAAAAAGTTTATGCTTTAATTGTGACAACAAGTACAGTAAGGGACATAAGTGTGGTGAGAAGAAATTATTCTACATAGATTGTGAAGAGGAAGATGAACAAGAACAAGAACCATCTCAAGATGAAACCATAGAAGCAATTTCCTCTGAAGAGTTGACTCCCATGATATCGTGTAATGCATTGGCTGGAATTAGCACTCCTCAAACCCTCAATATCGAAGAATACATCAAAAAGAAAAAAGTTAATAGTTCTAATTGATTATGGCAGTACTCATAATTTCATTCACTATAAATTATCCAAATCTCTCAATTGCTTTGTATATCCAGCACCAGAGTTTCAAGTAATGATTGCATATGGAGGAACTATCAATTTCTCAGGAAAATGCAATAAGATCAATCTTACTATGGGGGAATATGTAATGAATAGTCCAATGATTTCTATACCC